>JADRCD010052804.1:0-13972 GCA_019843815.1 Montemys delectorum | reverse complement strand
CCCCCCCACTTTCCTCCTCTCCCCAGATCCAGCATATTTGATATTAGTATTTTACCAGAAATTTGAGCAATGAAATACCTCTGCATTATATAGCTTGTTTTAGAAAAAGAAGAAAAACGTGAAAGCCCCCATTTGTTTTTATCTTGAATACAAAACCAAATGGAAAGGATAAGAAATATTATAAGCTTGTTTTACTCATAAACTAGGACAAAGATGAAATTCTAAGTAAAATAATTTAAGAGAATTTAGCAACCCAATAAAACCAGCAAGAGCTAGCATTTAATCTATCTAAATATAGTGAAAACCATCCTACTACAAAGTATGTTGGAAAATGAATAATGTATCTAATTTAATGCACAAGTGAACTTTGAAAAATGAAAGGAAAGCAGTAGAGACCTGGATTGGAAGTGAATGGGATCTTGGAAGACAGAGGAACAAGCACGAGTGGACGTGTGGCTGACCCAGAGATGGCGGCTACTCTCACCATCTGGACCATATATGGTCCTATTAGTCACACAAGATAGATCATGTGAGATGCGAAATTTGAGGGCAGAGATGGCGAAAGTAAATCTTCAAGTGGCATACCCTGGGTTTACCACCACAGGGGAACAAAATTACCTTTTTCATAAGAAAAAAAGATATTTCTCAGTTAATTAGTAGCAATAAAATGCCAAACTGCACAAATATATTTGTCATTGACAAAAAAAAAAATGGCAGTCCTAATATGTCTCTGCAGTGCGTGATGGGAAAATGTAAAAAGCACACATACTAGGCACACTGAGTTCTAGCTGCTCAACTGTCTCAGAGAGAGGAGAGTATAATCTCCAAAATGGAAATACATGCAGAAGTAGCTAACACAGGCAAGCCTCAATGGTCAGTGGAACGTAAGCTCTTAAAAATTTCAGATATGCTTTTTAAAGAGACTTAACCTATAAAGCAATATATTATGTTTTTTAAATTTTTTTACTTTTTAAAATTTTTTATTAGATGTTTTCTTCATTTACAATATCTCCTTTTCCAGGTTCCCTCCAAAAGAAAAAAATAAAAATAAAATAAAATAAGAAAAAAACAAAAACTAAAACAATCCCCTGTTCCCTCCCCCCTTCCCCCTGCTCAACACCCCACCCTCTCCCACTTCCTGACTCGAGCATTCCCCTACACTGGGGCATAGAACCTTTACAGGACCAAGGGCCTCTCCTCCCATTGATGAACAACTTGGCCATCCTCTGCTATACACATGCTGCTGGAGCCATGAGTACCCCCATGTGTACTCTTGGAGTTTGGTTGGAATTTTAGTCCCTGGGAGCTCTGAGGGTACTAGTTAGTTCATATTGTTGTTCCTGTTAAGGGGCGGCAAACCCTTCAGCTCCTTGGATCTTTTCTCTAGCTCCTTCATTGAAGACCCTGTGCTCAGTCCAATGGATGGCTGTGAGCCTCTACTTCTGTATTAGTCCAGCACTGGCAGAGCCTCTCAGGAGACAGCTATATCAGGCTCCTGTCATCCAGCACTTGCTGGCATCCACAATAGTGTCTGGGTTTGGTGATTGAATATGGGAAGGATTCCCAAGTGGAGCAGTCTCTGGATTGTCCTTCCTTCAGTCTCTGCTCCATAGTTTGTCTCTGCAACTCCTTCCATGGGTATTTTGTTCCCCCTTCTAAGAAGGAATGAAGTATCCACACTTTGGTCTTCCTTCTTCTTGATTTTCTTGTGGTTTGTGGATTGTACTTTGTATATTCCAATCTTCTAGGCTAATATCCACTTATCAGAGAATGCATACCATGTGTGTTCTTTTGTAATTGGGTTACCTCACTCATGATGATATTCTCCAGGTCCATCTATTTCCCCAAGAATTTCACAAATTCATTGTTTTTAATAGCTGAGTATTACTCCATTGTGTAGATGTACCACATTTTCTGTATCCATTCCTCTGTTGAGGGTCATCTGGGTTGGTTCCAGTTTCTGGCTATTATAAATAAGGCTGCTATGAACATAGTGGAGCATGTGTCCTTATCACATGTTGGAGCATCTTCTGGGTATATGCCCAGGAGTGGTATAGCTGGGACCTCTGGTAGTACTATGTCCAATTTCCTGAGGAACTGCCAAACTGATTTCCAGAGTGGTTTTACCAGCTTGCAATTCCACCAGCAATGAAGGAGTGTTCCTCTTTCTCCACAACCTCACCAGCATCTGCTGTCACCTGAGTTTTTTATCCTAGCCATTCTGACTGGTGTGAGGTAGAATCTCAAGGTTGTTTTGATTTGCATTTCCCTGATGACTAAGGATGTTGAACATTTCTTTAGGCGCTTCTCAGCCATTCAGTATTCCTCAGTTGAGAATTCTTTGTTTAGCTCTGTACCCCATTTTTCAATAGGGTTATTTGGTTCTCTGGAGTCTAACTTCTTGAGTTCTTTGTATACATTGGATATTAGCCCTCTATCAGATATAGGGTTGGTAAAGATCTTTTCCCAATTTGTTGGTTGCTGTTTTGTCCTACTGACAGTGTCTTTTGCCTTACAGAAGCTTTGCAACTTTATGAGGTCCCATTTGTCAATTCTTGATCTTAGAGCAGAAGCTATTGGCGTTCTCTTCAGGAAATTTTCCCCTGTGCCTATTTGCTCAAGGTTCTTCCGCACTTTATTTTCTATTAGTTTCAATGTATCTGTTTTGATGTGGAGGTCCCTGATCCACTTGGACTTGAGCTTTGTACAAGGAGAAAGCAATGGATGGATTTGCATTTTTCTACATGTTAACCACCAGTTGAGCCAGCACCATTTGTTGAAAATGCTGTCTTTTTTCCACTGTATGGTTGTAGCTCTTTTGTCAAAGATCAAGTGACCATAGGTGCATGGGTTCATTTCTGGGTCTTCAATTCTGTTCCATTGATCTATCTGCCTGTCACTGTACCAATACCATGCAGTTTTTATCACAATTGCTTTGTAGTATAGGTTAAGGTCCGGGATGGTGATTCTACCAGAGGTTCCTTTATTGTTAAGAATAGTTTTCATTATCCTAGATTTTTTGATATTCCAGATGAATTTGCAAATTGTTCTTTCCAAGTCTGTGAAGAATTGAGCTGGAATTTTGATGAGGATTGCATTGAATCTGTAGATTGCTTTCAGCAAGATGGCCATTTTTACTATATTAATCATGCCAATCCATGAGCGTGGGAGATCGTCCCATCTTCTGAGATCTTCTTCAATTTCCTTCTTCAGACACTTGAAGTTTTTGTCAAATAGATCTTTTACTTGCACACCAAGGTATTTTATATTACTTATGACTATTGTGAAGGGTGTTGTTTCCCTAATTTCTTTTTCAACCTGTTTATCCTTTGTGTGGAGGAAGGCCACTGATTTGCTTGAGTTAATTTTATACCCAGCTACTTGGCTGAAGTTGTTTATCAGGTTTAGGAGCTCTCTGGTGGAATTTTTGGGGTCACTTAAGTATACTATTGTAGTGGCTATTCCTGGTTGTCAACTTGACTGTATCTGAAATGAACTACAATCCAGAATTAGAAGGCTCACCTGTGGCCCTAATCTGGAGGCTGAGAGATACACGTTTCTGACCTGAATCTTGGCATGGAGACTTTGAGGAACAGTGGCTATAAATCCCAGAGGATTAACATAGAAAGCTCTATGAGTTCAAGATCATCTGGGATTAAAGGTGTGGTGGCATAGTGGCTATAAATCCTAGAAGATTAAGACTGGAAGATCTACAAGTTCAAGCAAGGTCATCTGGGGTTAAAGGTGTGGTGGCACACACCTTTAACCTGGGCCACACTTTTTGCTGGAGACCCATATAAGGACATTGGAAGAAGGAAGGCTCTCTCTGCTTCGCCTCCTTGCCTTGTGTGACTGAACAACTGCTGGATCCTTGGACTTCCATTCACAGCTGCTGCAGATCGTTGTTGGGAGTTGGTTGTTGGGAGTTGGACTACAAACTGTAAGTCATCAATAAATTCCTTTACTACATAGAGACTACCATAAGTTCTGTGACTCTAGAGAACCCTGACTAAGACAACTATCATATCATTAGCAAATAGTGATAATTTGACTTCTTCCTTTCCATTTCGTATCTCTTTGATCTCCTTTTGTTGTCTAATTGCTCTGGCTAGGACTTCAAGTACAATATTGAATAGGTAGGGAGAGAGTGGGCAGCCTTGTCTAGTCCCTGATTTTAGTGGGATTGCTTCAGGTTTCTCTCCATTTAGTTTGATGTCGGCTACTGGTTTTCTGTATATTGCTTTTATTATGTTTAAGTATGGGCCTTGAATTCCTGATCTTTCCAAGACTTTTATCATGAAGGGATGTTGGATTTTGTCAAATGCTTTCTCAGCATCTAATGAGATGATCATATGGTTTTTTTCTTTGAGTTTGTTTATATAGTGAATTATGTTTGTGGGAAATTGAATATTGAACCATCCCTGCATCCCTGGGTACTTGATCATGATGGATGATCATTTTGATGTGTTCTTGGATTCGGTTTGCAAGAATTTTATTGAGTATTTTTGCATCGATATTCATAAGGGAAACTGGTCTGAAGTTTTTTTTCTTTGTTAGGTCTTCATGTGGTTTAGGTATAAGAATAATCGTGGCTTCGTAGAACGAATTGGGTAGAATACCCTCTGTTTCTATTTTGTGGAATAGTTTGAGGAGTATTGGTATTAGGTCTTCTTTGAAGGTCTGATAAAACTCTGCACTAAACCCATCTGGTCCAGGGCTTTTTTTGGTTGGGAGACTATTAATAACTGTTTCTATTTCATTAGCAGATATGGGACTGTTTAGATCATTGATCTGATCTTGATTTAACTTTGGTACCTAGTATCTGTCTAGAAAATTGTCCATTTCATCCAGGTTTTCCAGTTTTATTGAGTATAGGCTTTTGTAGTAGGCTCTCATGATTTTTGGATTTCTTCAGTGTCTGTTGTTATGTCTCCCTTTTCATTTCTGATCTTTCTAGGATAATGTCTCTGTGCCCTCTAGTTAGTCGGGCTAAGGGTTTATCTATTTCGTTGATTTTCTCAAAGAACCAGCTCCTGGTTTGGTTGATTCTTTGTATAGTTTTTTTGTTTCTATTTGGTTGATTTCAGCCCTGAGTTTGATTATTTCCTGGCTTCGACTTCTCTTGGGTGAATTTGCTTCTTTTTGTTGTAGAGCTTTCAGATGTGCTGTCAAATTGCTGATATATGCTCTTTCCAGTTTCTTTTTGTACACACTTAAAGCTATGAATTTTTTCCTCTTAGTGTCCCATAGATTTGGGTATGTTGTGGCTTCATTTTCATTAAACTCTAGAAAGTCATTAATTTCTTTCTTTATCTCTTCCTTGACCAAGTTGTCATTTAGCAGAGTGCTGTTGAGCTTCCACATATATGTCGGCATTCTATTGTTTATGCTGTTATTGAGGAGCAGCCTTAGTCCATGGTGATCTGATAGGATGCAAGGAATTATTTCAGTCTTCTTGTATCTGCTGAGGCCTGATCTGTGACCCATTACATGGTCAATTTTGGAGAAGGTACCACGAGGTGCTGAGAAGAAGGTATATCCTTTTGTTTTAGGATAAAAAGGTGTATAGATATATCTGTTAAATCCATCTACTTCATAACTTCAGTTAGTCTCCCCATGTCTTTGTTTAGTTTCTGTTTCCATGATCTGTCCATTGCAGAGAGTGGGGTGTTGAAATCTCCCACTATTATTGTGTGCAGTGCAATGTGTGCTTTGAGCTTTCATAAAGTTTCTTGTATGAATGTAGATGCCCTTGCATTTGAAGCACAGAGGTTCAGAATTGAAAGTTCCTTGTGGTAGATCATACCTTTGATGAATATGAAGTGTTCCTCCTTATCTTTTTTGATCACTTTAGGGTAAAAGTCAATTTTATTTGATATTAGAATGGCTACTCCAGCTTTTTTCTTGGGAACATTGGCTTGGAGAATTTTTTTCCATCCTTTTATTCTGAGGTAGTGTCTGTCTTTGTCATTGAGATGGGTTTCCTGTATGCAACAAAATGTTGGGTCCTGTTTATGTACCCAGTCTGATAGTCTGTGTCTTTTTATTGGGGAATTGACTTCATTGATATTAATAGATATTAAGGAAAGGTAATTTTTGCTTCCTGTTATTTTTGTTGTTAGAGTTGGAAATCTGTTCTTGTGGTTATCTTCTTTTAATTTTATTGGAAAATTACTTTTTTGCTTTTTCTGGGACGTGACGTAGTTTCCCTCCTCATGTTCAAGTTTTCCATTTATTACCCTTTGAAGGGCTGGATTCATGGAAATATATTGTGTAAATTTGGTTTTGTCATGGGATACTTTGTTTTCTCCATCTATGATAATCGAGAGTTTTGCTGGGTATAGTAGCCTGGGCTGGCATTTGTGTTCTCGTAAGGTCTGTATGACATCAATCCATGATCTTCTGGCTTTCATAGTCTCTGGTGAGAAGTCTGGTGTAATTCTGATAGGCCTGCCTTTATATGTTACTTGACCTTTTTCCCTCACTGCTTTTAATATTCTTTGTTTGTTTTGTGCATTTGTTGTTTTGACTATTATGTGGCGGGAGGAATTTCTTTTCTGGTCCAGTCTATTTGGAGTTCTATAGGCTTCTTGTATGTTCATGGGCATCTCTTTCTTTAGGTTAGGGAAGTTTTCTTCTATAATTTTGTTGAAGATATTTACTGGTCCGTTAAGTTGGAAGTCTTCACTCTCTTCTATACCTATTATCCTTAGGTTTGGCCTTCTCATTGTATCCTGGATTTCCTGGATGTTTTGGGTTAGGAGCTTTTTGCATTTTGAGTTTTCTTTGACTATTGTGTCAATGTTTTCTATGGTATCTTCTGCCCCTGAGATTCGCTCTTCTATCTCTTGTATTCTGTTGGTGAAGCTTGCATCTATATTTCCTGACTTCTTTCCTAGGATTTCTATCTTCAAGGTTGTCTCTCTTTGGGAGTTCTTAGCTGTTTCTACCTCCATTTTTAGGTCCTGGATGGTTTTGTTCAGTTCCTTCACCTGTTTGGTTGTGCTTTCCTGTAATTCTTTAAGGGATTTTTGTGATTCCTCTTTAAGGGCTTGAACCTGTTTACCCATGTTCTCCTATATTTCTTTAAGGGAGTTATTCATGCTCTTCTTAAATTCCTCTATGACCCTCATGAGATATGATTTTAGATCCAAATCTTGCTTTTCTGGTATTTTGGGATATCCAGGACTTGCTGTGGTGGGAGTACTAGGTTCTAATGAAGCCACATAGTTTTGGTTTCTGTTGGTAATATTCTTGGGTTTGCCTTTCACCATCTGTTGATCTCTTGTGTTAGATGTTCTTGCTGTCTCTGGCTGGAGCTTGTTCCTCCTGTGGGTCTGTAAGCCTGTGTCAGCACTTCTGGGTGATCAGCTCTCCTCAGGTGAGAGCTGTGTGCAGTGGGCTGTGGATCAGTTGTCCCTCCTGAGTCCTAGGGTCAGAAAAAACCCTGGAGACAGGCTCTCCAGTTGCAGGGAAGGGGCAGAGAGGGCTGTGGATGTGTAGAACCTCCTCCTAGGTGAAGAGGGAGGTAGAAAGGATCATGAGCTGGCTGCCCTGCTGATTCTGAGGCCTGCGACTCCTGGCTGGTCCCACCTCTTCAGTCTGTAACAATGGTCAGCAGCAGCTGTGAATGGAAGTCCAAGGATCTAGCAGTTGCTCAATCCCACAAGGCAAGCAGGCGTGGAAGAGAGTCAGTCCTACATTATTGATTCTTAAAGATTTAAACACCTGCAAAAAAGTGGGAAGAAAAAGGAATGACTCAGCAACTGTACATGATGAATTTAGAGCATAGTCATTTAGTTATGAGGCAGCTGGAAGGAGTGTATAATAGTAAATGCCATAGAAGAGTTGTTAAGGCCATGGAGACTAGAAATAAGAAAGAAGAACCCAATGCAGTGTAAACAGAGAACCTAAATAGATTAGACAGAAAGTAAGAGCTACAATGTAAACACCACTGGAGACTTCACAGAGGTCTAAAATGATAAAATATTTTTTTGGCCTCAAATATAAGTTCAATATGGATAAACAAAAAATTACCTGAGTAAGTAAACTCTCTGTATAACATATACATTGTGAAGCCCCAAATGGAAAGTAGCCTGACACATAAAATCAATTAAACTTTGATAAACAATATAACATAATGGATATTTAGATTAAAAAGTTATAATTTGTGGTTTTTTTCTGTATGAATATACTGTAGCTGTACAGATGGCCATGAGCCATCATGTGTGTGGCTGCTGGGAATTGAACTCAGGATCTCTGCCACCCTGCTCGCTCTGGTCCCGCTTGTTCCAGTGTAATTCACTATAGTTGTCTTCAGACGCACCAGAAGAGGGATTCAGATCTTATTACGGGTGATTGTGAGCCACCATGTGGTTGCTGGAATCCGAACACAGGACCTTTGGAAGAGCAGTCAGTGCTCTTACCTGCTGAGCCATCTTGCCAGCCCGAAAATAGCAGCTTTTAATAGCAGAAAAGCGAGAAACTGATCTTCATTTAGAGAAGTAGTGCCGACTGGTTGTACTTATTAGCTTGTTCCAGCGAGGAATCATTGAGAATAGAATCCCTTATAAGGCACTGCCTGGATCTGGTTGCTCTGTGTACAGGTCAGTGGGGGTTGTCAGGATTGCCTTAACTAGTGAGGGAAGTCCCAGCCTGAGAGCAGACAGCACTATTCCCTGATGAAGGGATAATCTGTTCTGTGTGGAAGCATCACCTGCCAATCAAAAGCTGATGTCCTATTAGCAAAAGGCAGGAAGGAGAAGGCAGGAGCCTTCCTCTCCATTAAAGAGATTGGAACTCTGGAAGATAGTCAGAGGCAGGGGATTCACTCTGAAGAAATCAGACGCATGAATCTGAGGAGAGGTAACAGAGCCATGTGGAAGGCATAGAATAGTCTAAACGGGTTATATAAGTTATCAGCTGGCTGGGAAATGAGCCAACGCTTATGGCTTAGGCATTTATTCGTAAATAAATAGGTCTCCAAGTTGTTTTTTTTGGGAACTGGAGTGCAGGTGGAAAAGCCTGTGGTTTGGGGTTCTGGGCTGTATGTGACTATAGGAAGCCAGTGGAACACTGAGGACACACAGGTTCATTTCTTCCTGCCCTTGACTGTGGGTGTGACTAACTGCTTCAGGTTCCTGCGCTGACTTTGTCGCAGTGATGGACTGTGTCATGGAACTGTGAGCTGAAATAAACCCTTTCTTCATTTCGTTGGTCTTTCCAGAACATCTTACCACAGCAATAGAAGTGAAACAAGGGTAGAAGTTGTTCTGCAAAAAAATATCAGTGTGTAAACAGTTTAGAACATTAGCTAGCTCAAGGCATATGGCTTTGAAAGAAAATATTTTACCCCCATGAGAAATAGCTGCCATGTGTATTACATACATTTGGTTACGGAAACGAATATGTAGATGAACAGGACATCACACACGTACACACTTTACTACTGTTTTAATGACACAAGTAGCAAAAGGTGGAGGAGAAAGTGAGAAGCGGTATGGAGAAAAATAACTATGCAGTGAGATGTATCCATAATTGCTGATACTTTCAGCTTAGCGCATAAAGCCTATAAGTGAAGTTGGAATCTTCTGTGTGCTCAGTAGATGATCATGTAAGAGGTTCCCAATGGAAACTGGGATGACTCTCCAAAACATACATAATAGAGTGATAGCCTATGTTATGATGCACAGTCCTCCAAAGGGATCTACAGAAGGGATCCAGGACTTGCCAGTGTTTCTGGAGGCTTCCGGGAGGGGAGGGCAGAAGTGGATCAGCTGCAACTAAAACTCATGCACAGTTGAAAGTAGCTTTGAACACTAAAGCAGCCTTGAAAAATGAGAGCAGATTCAGTATCTACGTCCCTGGAGGCCTGACGTGAGCAATGAAAGGGAATAGTAGCGGCAGGGTCTCTGGAGCCTCAGGAAGAAAGAGAGAATATGGGTGTGCAGAGGAGGCTGTCAACCCTGTCTTCTCAGGCATACTGGATGGTGGGTGAAGGTTCTAATTAAGAAGCACAATCGTTATGTACAGGGAGGAAGGTAAAATGGGGCGATGTGAACTGGTGAGATCACTCTGTCAGTCAGTCAGTCAGTCAGTCAGTCAGTCAGTCACTCGTCAGTCAGTCAGTTTGTCTGTCTGTCTGTTTCACCAAGGTTGTAGATGAACTAAAAGAAGAATAGCAAATAACATTATCTGGTCAATAGAGAGAGAGTATTTGCCTAACATCAGCAGACTATGCAAGTCTTTCCAGTGCTGATAGGACATCTATCAACGTATACTATACTCTTGGCTATAAGACATAGACATCGATACACTTTAAGGAATACATAAAAGAACTGAAAATTTCCAGACTGTGTTCTCCAATCCCAGTGGAATCCAAGTGTAGAAAAGCATATCAAAAAGAAAATACTTCCAAACACTTAGAAACTTAAAGAAGATTCTCTAAATAATTCTTGACCCAAAGGCATAGTCTCAAGGAAGTAAAAGCACGCATGGAAATGAGTGAAAAAAAAAAAAAAAGCACATCTGTTTTAGGGAGATGAGGATACTGGGAAGGGGTGAGTGAGGTCTTGAGGCAGTGTGTGCGTGACATACCAAGGACATTCCTCAGAGCCTCAGGCTCGTGAAGGAATGGCAAAGAGTTCTACCCAGCAATGAGACTCACATGGAGTGGCAAAGCCTTTGCTTCTGGTCCATCCAAGTGTGGGTGTTGACTGCATGTGCAGAAAATGTCCACGATAGCTCCCTCACCCCCTGTTTATTTACAGCCTGAAGACTGCTCCCCTACAGAGATTGCTCCTACTGAGATTAACTAAACTTGTCTCCTCGAACCAGCTGTACACCATAAACCCTACCCTTTTGTTTCTCTGTGTGTAATAACATGGCCTCCTTGTTGAGCTGTATGCAATATCCCCAGGTCTAAGTATAGCTGTATGTTAAACATGCTGAGCTCCCAGTGGGCTGTGGTTTCTCCAGCTGACAGTCCTGACCGTCTGACTTCAGCTTTCTGCCTGTGTTTGTCTTTTCTTCATCCCCTCGCTCTCAGGTCCGTGTCCCTGGAGCTTGGCAAGGATATGGCATCCATCGCATCAAAATTTGGGTCCCCAGCTAAATCAGTGTGAAACTGACCACACAACCCAACTGTCACATGAGTTACCTAAGTGCCAATATGAAAAGCAAGATAAAGAAGGGAGATGGACGGCAAGAAAGAAGGGAGGATGCAGATATGACTAGAAACCAATGATGCTGTAAATGGGAAAATAATAGAGAAAAATCAAGGAAAGGACTTCTTTGGGAAGATCAAGAGAATGAGACAATTTTAGCAAAGCTAGACTGTTTTAGTGAGGGTTCTCCAGAAAAATAGAGCCACTGCAGTGTATTTTAAGGAAGGGAAGTTACGTAACTGATTTAAAAGGGTAGCCTTACATGATCACAGAAAACAACAACTGTAAATCTGCCAAGTAGGCTGGCAAGCTGGAGACCAGGAGAAGCGTTGGCCGCTGTGGTTCAAGAGGGCGGAGTACTCAGCTGCAGAATGCCCCAGGCTTCAGGAGGTCATCTTTAATTCCCTTTGACCTTTGCTTGGTTGATGAATTTATCTATTTTCCATTGCAATCTGATATACTCAAAAGTCCACCAATTTAAATTCTACTCCCACCTCAAAACACTCACCCAGAAACATCCAGAATAACATTTCACTGAATTTTTGAGACAGTGTGGGTCAGCCATGTTGACACATAAAATCAACTACCACACTGATAAGGAAAAAAAATGTGAGTAGATACAAGTGATCATAATTGGGAATTTTAAAAACTGTGTAGATGTCACTATCAACTCTACAGACATTCAAAAAGATGGCAAAGAGAACCTTAGAAAGAGCTTGGTACAAATTGGACAAAATTGATGACATGAAGTACTTCTTTGGCAGCCATGACTCTCCCAATGTGAAACAAATGATTTCAGCAGTCCTGTGACTATTAAGGAAATTGAATTCATAATCGTACCTTCTAAATCACTAAGACCAGATGTTTTCACTGGTGACTTTACCAAACAGTTAGAAAATAATTAAAATGAATTCTACATAATCTGCTACCGCAAACTGCAGAAGTGGAAACATGTCCCAGTTCCTCTTACAAAACTACAAAACCAGAGGCAATAAAAAGAAAAACCATGTGACAATATCTCTCATAAATATAGATGTGAAAATACTCAACAAAATATTAGCAATTTTAATACAGCAATGTAGAAAAGGGATTGTACCTCACAACACCCTAGCTGTATTTTAGGAGCCAGCCTCGCTCAGAATTTGAAAGCAAAATCTACAGTGTAGCATTTTTAATCAGATTTTTTTTAAAAATCACAAGATTATAGCAATCAATGCAGAAAACATTTAATAATTATTTTGTGATGAAAACTTAGAAAAATAGAAATGAAACAGGGCATTTTCAACTTGATAAGCATGTACAAAAACTCTGCCACTGACACTGTACTTAATGTTGAAATACTTAGTTTTTATCCTCTCAAAATGAGAAATAAGGAAAGGATTTCAGCCACTAGAGCAAAGGAATCCTAGGAGGCAAAGGCATGCAGATCAGAACAGAAGACACTAGACTGTTCTTAGTTGCTGGGGATGTAACTGTCTATGCAGAAATTCTCTGTGAAACTACAAAAATAAAATGGGCCAAAACCAGAAACGAGCTTGGGGCTCATAACTGAGCTCAGCAAGGCCACGGGCTGACACAGGATAAACATACACTCAAGAAAATTCAATTTTCATATGCCATCAATGGACATAGACACCTATATTGCAATACGGCTTTTAATTGCTTAAAAAATGAAATGCTTCAGTATAGATCTAAAAAATCTTGTCCCAGGAGTGTATGCTGTAAGTAGACAATGCTGATTCTCAAAATGACCGGTCTGCCTACGTGGAAGTGCATGAGTCTGAATTGTCTGAAAAACATTATGAAGATGTTACTTCTCTTCAACTTGATCAACAGGTTTGATGCAAGTGCAAAAAACAAAACAAAACAAAACAAAACAAAACAAAACAAAACCAAAAAACAAACAAAAAAACAAAAAAACCAGTAATATGTTTTTTGCGGATACAGACAGGATAATTCTAAAATTTATGTGGAAAAGAGAAGGATGTTTAATAGTTACAACAATTTGGAAAGACAATGGCAGAGTAGAAACAATTTTCCCAATTCAAGCGTGATATTCCCCAAAGACATCACACTGTGTGGTGTTTATTCACAGAGGAACAAACACGTGAGCAAAGTAGAGAACTCAGAAATCTACGGACATAAAAAGGCTCAGCTGAGTATGTGATAAAGAGTCTGAGACAACAAACTAATGTAGAATTTTTAACAAATGGTTCAGAAACAATCACACATCTATGGGTTGAAATAAAAACATAAAACCTCTCAGCCTCGTGCTCACACCTAATTAAAAAATAAAATGATTATCAGGGTTAAATATAAAACTATTGTGAGCAAATCCTTAGGATCTGAGACCAAGCACACCTTTTTAGACTTTTTACCAAAGCACACTGGATGGATTGGACTTTATCGCTATAAAACACCTCTGCTCCATGACAGACTCAGACAAGAAGGCAGACTGTAGAGTGAGAAAAAGCACACATAGCTGACATAGGGCAGGCTACACGGCAGGAAAACACATATGCCTGACACACTTTTAGACAAATGAGTAGTATCAAACATATATGGAGAGTTTTCAAAACTCACTAGCGGAAAAGCACACGATTCATTTCACACCCTGGGCAAAGACACAGATATTTTACCAAAAAAATAGGAGGAAATGAGCATGGGAAAAACCAGTATCAGTGGCCACGAGAAAAATGAAAAGCTGCAACGTGAGAATGGCTTAAATAAATACGACAGCTGGGGAGGCAGAGAAGCGAGTCCCTCTCCACTGCTGACGAGAGTGGGAAATGCTAGAACTCTTCTGA
>JADRCD010052786.1:0-10630 GCA_019843815.1 Montemys delectorum | reverse complement strand
TGTTTCTCCATTTTGGATGATTTTGGCTATGTTTCTCATATATAGCTTTTATTATGTTGTGATATGTTCCCTTTATCTCTATATTCTCTAGGATTTTTGTCATAAAGACATATTTTCAAAATTCTTTTTTTCTTTGTCTATTGAGATGATCATGAAGTTTTGTCTTTTTATGTGGTTTATTATATGTCCTGACTTATGTACAGTGGCCCACCCCCATATTTCAGGGATAATGGCAGCATGGTCATAATCTTTTTGATATATACCTGTCTGTATTCTGTTTGCAACTATGTTATTGATCATAGTTGTCTCTATGTTTATCAGGTATATTGGTCTATAGTTTTCTTTCTAACTTTTTTCCTTTTGTCTTTTCTGGTTTTGATTTAGCATGACACTGGGTGTGTATGAGTTTAGGGGTGTTCTCTCATCTTTCTCTTGTTCATTCTTATATTTAGTTTAGGAAGGTTTGACTGGAACCTTTTCTTTGGAAGCTCATAGATGGTACAAATTTCCTGTGAATTCATCTGGCCCTGGACTTTTGTTTTTTAAACTGGAATACTTTTTATTATTATTTCAATATCCTCATTTTTTATGGGTTTGTTTCCATTGTTGATCTCTTCTTGGTTTAATTTTGTTGGTTTGGATGAATCTAAAAACTCATCCGCTGGGCAGTGGTGGCACACCCACCAAGTGCCACCAAGTGCCTTTAATCCCAGCACTTGGGAGACAGAGGCAGGTGGATTTCTGAGTTTGAGCCCAGCCTTGTCTACAGAATGAGTTCCAGGACAGCCAGGGCTACACAGAGAAACCTTGTTTCGAAAAACCAAAACCAAAACCAAACCAAAACAAAACAAAACAAAAAAAACAAAAACAAAAAACAAAAACAAAAACAAAACAAACAACAAACAAACAAACAAAAAACCCTCATCCATTTCTTTTACATTTTCTAGCTCAATGGAGTGCAAGTTTTTAAAGTATTCCACTACAATTTTCTGAGTTTATTTGGTGTCTGTTGTAATGGTTCCCTTTTCCTTTCTGATTCTGTTACCTATTTTTCTTTATTGTGCTTAGTTGTGCCAATAATCTATCAATAAGATTTCTTTTATCATGAAACTTGTTCTTAGATTGGTTGATTCTTTGAATTGCTTCCTTTGTTTCTATTTCATTGGATTCTGTTCTGATTTTTATTATTTCTTGCCACTGAATGTGTTTGAATTTGGTTCTTTTTCCATATTTTTGAGTTGGATCATTGAGTCATTTACTTGTAGTCATTTCTGATGTTTTTAATGTAAGCATTAGAGATATACATCCCTCTTGTAAGACTGTTTTCATTGTGTCTCAGAAGTTTTGGTGTGTCATATTTTCATTTTTGTTTAGTATCAGGAAGTTTTTTTTTTCCTGTTTCTTCTTTGACTCATTTATCATCCAGTACTGAGTTCTTAAATCTCTTTGAGTTTGTTTGTTTGTTTGGTTTTTTTGAAACAGGATTTCTCTGTATAGCCCTGGCTGTCCTGGAACTCACTCTGTAGACCAGGCTGGCCTTGAACTCAGAAATGCGCTTGCCTCTGCCTCCCAAGTGCTGGATTAAAGGCGTGTGCAGCGAGTTTATTTTTTATTAGAGATTTGTTTGCTGTCAATTTTCAGCTTTATTGCATTGTTGTCAGAAAAATATACAAGAAATTATTTCAGTCCTTTTGAATTTATAATTTTTTTTTGTATCCAAGGATATGCTCTGTCTCAGAAAAGCTTCTTTGTACAGCTGAGTGGAATGTGTTTATGTAGACTGTTCTGTAGATATGTTAGTCCATTTTATATATGATGCCAATGAATTTTGATGTTTCTCTGTTTAATTTTTGTCCAGATGTCTTGTCTCTTGGAGCAAGCAGAGGTATTGAAATCACCTACTACTAATGAATTGAGGTTAATTTGTGTCTTTAAATCCATTAGTAAAATTTATAATGAAATTGGGTGCTTCCGAGTATCGTACATATATGATAAGTTGGCTTTATCCTTGAAGTGCATATGTGTTTTTGGAAGTGGCTTGGGTGAAATGAAGTCAAGTGTACAGCAAGGGCTGGGCTGATGTATAGGATCTATCTAGCAATTCAAGTCTGGGATGTAGAGGTAGATGTGGCTATGTGAAAAAGGTTGAATATTACAGGAAAGAGGACTGTGGGTTGGGGGCTAGGTAGGGAGGATTCTGACAGAAGCCTGTTGATCTCAGTTTTGACACAGGAAGCATAGGCCAGACTAGACTTAGACTCTGGCTGTGGGCCCTGGGCTTAGTCTGGTAGGTTGCGAAGGGTATGTGGATGGAGAGTGATGGGGGACTCACAGGGCTAAGCACCCATGAGGGATGGCAGGTAGAGTAGGTTCTGGAGGAGTCCTAGTGTAGGTTGAAGGGTGGTAGGTGGTCAGGCTAGGCAATGGTACTGGAGGAGGTTTGTGAGCTAGACCTGCTGGGTTGGGAAGAAGGCATTCATGTGGAGAGTCAGGAAAACTTACCAAGATAGACCCTGGAGAAGGATGTAAATGATTTGGTTGGGTTGGGAGGTTGGATATGGCTCAATAAGTGTAGTTACTTTTGATAGATAAGTCGTCTTTACAGATGAAGTCTAGAGGATAAAAAGAAGTCTCTGTCTCTCTCTCTCTCTGTGTGTGTGTGTGTGTGTGTGTGTGTGAGAGAGAGAGAGAGAGAGAGAGAGAGAGAGAGAGAGAGAGAGAGAGAGAGATATTGAGGGAGAGAGGGAGAGAGACACAAAGAGAGAAAGAGAGAAGGAGAGAAGGAGGGAGGGAGAGAGAGTTTGGGTATCAGCCTTCAAAGGCTACAATTATCTGACAGTGCTGGCCTAAATTCTTCAGAGAATTTTCACAGGGTGGATAACATCAAAGGCTAGATGTACCCAAGGTCTGTGCTGTCAAGATACAGGCTGCACACTATGCCCAAGGTTCTTATGATGGAAAGCATTCATTTTCTTTAGTTCTAGAAGGGTTTTGGAACCTAGACATATAATCTCAGCTCTGTGAAAAGGCATTTTATTTATTTATTACATTCATAAAAAAAGAAAATGAACACCAAAACCTAGTCCCAGTTAGCCTCAGGATGTGGTTATATTGTTTTTTTTTAAAAAAAAACTAATAGAATTGATCCCTAGGTTAAAAAATCTTTCAAACACCCTCAAATTTTCTAGCATCGTGTTATCTTTAAATGGGTAGTGAAGAACCAAGGCAGATAGAAAGAAAAAAATTAAGAAAAACCCTGATGATAGGTGAAGAAAGGGGGGAAAATATGAGGTAATAAAATATACGTGACTTCAATGAAGAAAGGGGGCTATTTGGAAAGATGAAGGAGATCAGGAAGTGAGGACAGGGAAACTGGAGAGGACAGAGGGAGATGGAGATGAATTATGACAAAATACAATGATATGTGTATATGAAAAATGCCATAATAAAACTTATTACATAGCATACATATGTATGCTAATATAAAAACATAAAAAGAGAGGAAGAAAATTCTTCAAAGCCTTTGCCAATGGGGAGCCTTACTCCCTGTATGGACCTATGTTGAGCTCCTCTGCTTGCAACACAGTGGCTGGTCATTAAATATTTGTCTTTCTTTGAAACAGTTGAGTAACCTACAAATTAAGTAGCAAGAAGCAGAACATTAACTGTTATTTATAGATAGTCTTTGTGAGTTCACAAGGCAAATACAGCACTATCACATGCTGTTTTTTTTTTTTCTTAGTAAATGTAACCATATATGGAAGGTCAGACCACATGGGAGAAGGGAGGTTGGCTCTCCATGGGTAATAACCTCTAGTTATTCTTTGATTTCAATCATGGTCCTTTTTACTATCAGTTGTTAACTTTTAAAATAAGAATTTAGAAAGAAAATGGAAAATAAAAGCATACTTCTTAGACAAACAAACCGGTGTAAATAAAGTTCCTGATTTCCAATTGGTAAGGATAAACCTGTGGACCTGGTTTAGAGACCTTGACCTGAGTCCAAGTAGGCAGTATATATCAGACTGGTGAGAGATTACAGAGGGTATTCAACCCATACGTGTTTAATGAGTCAATGACTTGAGCCTTCCATTTCTACAGTTTTTAGAAGTATTTTGAAGGATATCAGCATAAAATATTAAGCTTGGGTCAGAGTTTCCTTTCTCTGCTGTTTTGTTTTATTCTAACCAAGTGAATATTTATGGAAACCAACTTATTCAAATATTTATAAATAGCTTTGTGACCTTGAGCAAGCTTTGTCTTTGTTACAGTCAAGATGTTATTTCCATACTTTGAATCTCAGTGTCTTAGTTCCTTTCTCTGTTGCTGTGATAAAATGCTCTAACTACCACAACTTACAGGACAACGGGTTTATGTAAGCTTACTGTTCTAGATTATAGTTCATCATAATAGGGGTGTGAAGCAGCTGACCACATTCCATCTACAGTCAGATGAAACAAGAAATGAATGAATGCATACTTCTCCCTTTCTATAGTCATACAATCCAGGATTCCAGCCAGGAAGAGGTGCCATACTCAGTGGGCAGATCTTCCTACATGAATTAATATTTGGACAATTTGTCCAGAGGCACATCTTCCATATGATTTTACATCCTTCATGTTAATAGTTAAAATGGATCAATCCCACCCACTATCAGTAAAATGTTGAAGAAAGGAAGAATTACATCTAAGTAAATTTTCTTTCAAAAGACCCAAGCATTATCAAAAGCATTCTAACCTCCTAGAATGGTGCAAGGAAAAGAATTCACTTGTTGATCATAATGGGGAAGATATATGAGCTGCTGAATACTTAATTCTCAAAGTTTGGCTTTTTCTATAAGCAATATTTTAGCACTATAGATTATTTTCTTAAGAAGCTCTTGAAATATGAAACAATAGATTGGAAGTCTTACTTGTAGAGCTAACATTGGAAACTTATCCACTCCTTTTGACTCATTCTTTTCTTAATGCTTTCATCTCCCATTGTGACGTTATCCTACATAATAGTCCAGATAATGGCAAGGATGCTCGTTTGGTCTGAGACAGTCTAAGGTCTTTTTGATTGTACTTTGTTGCTGAGTGGAAGCTGATGTCTCTATGTTTTGGAGACATTTAGACATTTAGAGATAAAGCTATTGTTTAAATAATTACAGCTGTTAAAAGTCACACTCCCATGAGGATGAAAACTCCTTCCTGCCTTTCTTTGTACAACCTGCTGAAGACCACTTTATGTGACGGATTTGATTTCAGATTCAAGTTCTACTCTTTTGATGGCTGTATGTTCATGAACACACAGTGTTCTTATTTGTGAGATAGGGTTAAAACTATCTTCCTGGAGTACCATTAAGCTTAAATGTAACCATCTCTACCAGAACTCAGTACCCTGTTTGAAGAAAGAATTTTATAGCTATTAAGGTACTTTTCTGGTCTTGCTCTTGATCTCTCTAACTCTGTTGACTGAAGAACGCTGTCTGAGAATCTAGTGTGGTTCTAAACAGGGGATGAGCACAATGATCTGATCCAGAGGATTTCCTCTGGGGATGCCTGGTAACCCTTTAGTCATTGAGGGAAGAGCTCAGCTGACTGCTGAACATATGCTTGGATAATTTTCAGGATCCTGTGGGGACATATCTTTCCTCCTAGATTGGGACAGACAGAAGTTTCATCACCAGATGAATTTCCCAGTCTTCAGAGAGCAAATGAAAGAAATTGTTTCCTACCATAGAACTCAGAAAGAGCTCCAGAATTCTTAGTCTTGCCTCTGACTGCAGCCTCTAATACTTCAGCTCTGCTCAATCGGGCTTCACTTACTCCATCCTAATTCTGCTAGCCTTTAAGTTTCAGGACAAGTAGTTGAACATATTTTTTTTTTTCCTCAGACAGATTGCTGCATCAGAAACCTTAGAATCTCCTGTCCACCAGGGGATTTAGCAGTGCTTCCTGAACCCCTGCAAAGCACATTGCCTAATGCTCAAAGACCGCCACCTGCTCCTGAGCAGCAGCCAGCTTTCTGTCTCATCCTGATCCTTCTGTTCGTACCAGTACAAGTGGTTTGCCAAGATCCAGTTGTGTCACTGCCCACTCCATTTGCTATGACATTACAGATTTCAATGAAATGTTTCCCAAACAGATTTGATACTAGTGCAGAAAAAGAGCTGTTGGTTCTGTGAATGCTTTAGAGATGGCAAATCTGAGCTGGTAAAAAAGTGACTTTTCACTTGCTTTGGATACGGTAACTCTACCATCTTTGGGATGGAGGAAACTAGAAAATGAGGCAGAATCTACATTCAGGTCCATAAAGGACTACTGCTTTAAAGCAGTTAAACCTGTGACTCAGAGACAGTTATAATCTGAATTGTTTATGCAAGGTAAATGCTGATTCCTGTACCATATTGTCAACCACACATCAAAGCTTTGGCATCAGGATTTATGTTATTGCTCAGGGGTTGACACATGCGTGAGCTTCAGCCCCAGTGTGAGGATAGGATGGGAAGGGTTATGCGCTCAAAAAATGCTTCATTCCTCTGGCTTTATTAAAGGGTTTGGTGTCGGTTTCATTAATATATTCTGTTATAATAAAATTTATTACACATGAATCATTTAAAAGTAGTTCCCAATTTGATCATTACTTTCCATTAACTGATCAATTACTCATCCTAACACACTGAATGGGGAACAATATAACTTTTAAAATGTCCAGGTAGACCTCTTTCAATTTGCTTGTGCATTTGCACTGTGCACAGCTCAAGCTATAGAATAACTGACTAGTGATGATGGTGGGCTGGGTAAATAAGTTCACAAACTCTTAGATTCCTTTGAGTTAGAGTGAGGTCTATGACAAAGAAATACATGTGAATAGCATCCTATACTAACTAAGATTTATAGATGATGTTTCATTCACTGTATTCAGTTTCCCTGTAGCCCCTGTGAGGTAAGAATTGTACTTGTTTTATAGATGAGGCTGCTGAAGTTTGTAAAAGTTAACTTTGTTAGCTCTGCCCCACAGTTACGTGGCAACATCTAGGTGTGCCTGACTCACTGTAAAAGGGACTGCTTGCCCCCTCTGCTCTCTCTTGCCTTCTTGTTCTCCCTGTGTTCTCTTGCTCCTTCTCCCCCTCTCTCTATGTGCTCATGGCCTAATGGCTGGAGTCTACTCTTCTCTCTCTCTCTCTCTCTCTCTCTCTCTCTCTCTCTCTCTCTCTCTTTTTCTCTCTCTCTCTCCACCTCTCTCTCTTTCTCTGTCTCCACTACCCTGTCAACTCTCCTCTGTCTCCACTACCCTGTCAACTCTCCTCCCCATGCCCTGAATAAACTCTTCTATACTATAACTTCATGTGGCTGGTCCCTCAGGGGGAAAGGATGCCTCAGCATGGGCCCCAGAGCCTTCCCCCACACCTTACCACATATTCCTTCCTTCTCTCTTTATCTTTTTATAAAACAACAAACTTGGACTCATTTATATACCAGTGAGAAGCATACCTCAAGTTTGTCCTACACCGAAATTCTATGAAGACTGGTGTGTTTATTGGTTTGGATGGGAGCATTAACTGATCTACTTTGTACTAATATCCAAATTCTGACATCATGTTATATGATAACATTTTTAGCTTTTGGATTTGTGGAAGCTAAGGCATCCCGAAAGGTTTCACATGAAAGTCACAAGGAAGTTAGGTCACATATAGAGGACAATGTCTATCCGTAGGGCAGAGATAGCCCAGGATAAAAAGTTGTAATTAGGCCTCAGACCTGTAACATTCTAACCTCTCTATAAATGCCTCAAGTTCTAATCAGGTTTTGTAGACTGATTCAGCATGTGTGTCTTCACAATAATAAATCTACTCTCACATGAGTAATGTCAGCCCACTCATGAAGTCTCTACCCTTGCCCTTAATAACATTTTAAAGGCCCCAGCCCCTAACACTGTTACATTGGGTGGGATTAAATTTTCTACCCAGAAACATTAAAGCACACATCTACACCACTATACCTCCCAAGTAAGGATTTATTAAACCACACAATTCTTGACAGTCTTCAGCACCCCCACCTCTGACTGGCTGTGTTGCAGGTGTGTTGCGAGCCAATGGACACACTAAAACATTCAGAATGAGCTGCCAAAACTGGAGGGGACAGCTCTTGGCAGCACATGTCATTTGTATTGTTGTAACACCTGCTTGTTTTGATGCAAGATAAGGGTCTTGTCAGAATTTCCATATTCTCTCTATTCAAAGGGAAGTCATTTGGCTGACTCTAGTCCCTCTGGTCTGCAATTTGGGACATAGTATGTCAGCTCAGCTTGCATGGCTTTATCATTAAAATCATTGTTGACCATTTCAAGTTAGTTTTGAACCAAATACATATGCTTGTTTTTTGCTTTCCAGTCTATTAGGGGAAAAGAACAAGGGAGACAGAGCTTGCTGTTTGATTAAGTTAGGGGAAACAAAACGCATCCTGGCAGCTGTGGTCAGCATAGCACAATTTTCCTGTAACGAGTCAGTCTCAGACTTACCTGAGTGGTTCGTTAATCACATACTTTTCAAGATGTGACCCTTTGGCTCTCAAGAACTGGAACTAGGGACCACAAGGCTTAGAGTCACTTATTTAAATGAGTGATGTGGAACAATTTGTGCCTATGTACCCAAGGGCTGCTGTAACCAACTACCTCAAAAATAATGTCTTTAGACAAGAATTGTTTTCCTACACTTTTAGTGGTCAAGGATTTGAAGTCTATGGGCAGGACTATCCCTTTTCTAAAGGCTCCAGAGCAGATTTCTTCCATGCCTTTCTCTTTGCTTCTGATATTGTTGTCTAACTGGTACTCTGACTCTATAAAAAGTGTCCCATCTCTGCTTGTACCACTTCATGACATTATTTCTCTGTGAATGCTTGTTATTTTTACGTATGAACAATAGTTTTATGTGTAGGAATCTTAAAGATCGTGTAGGATCTTAAACAATGTGTAGGATCTTAAAGAGTTATGATCTCATCTTAGCTTAATTACATCTGCAAAGATCCTCTTTCCCAATAAGGTGATAGTCACAAGTATATAAATGAAGGTTTTGACACCAGATACATAAACTAGCGACATGACTGCTCCAAGGTATGGTTAAGTTGGAAGGTTTTTTTATGTAAAACAGATAAAAGCATCTTGTAGAGTCCAGAGCAGAGATACAAAATAGTAGGCCCACCACGTCCAGCAGAGTAGACTTGGTCATGAGAGGAGGCAGGGAAAGGTGAAAGAGAGGAAGACAGAGAGGACCAAGAGCTAGGACTAAGAGGGGACCAACAGAATGATTAGCTAAAATAGCAAGGTCATAAGGAGAAAAGAGAAGCCCAGGAGCTGGAGAACTTTACTGGAGGGGAGGACCAGGTTGCTAGCAAGGGTTTCAAAATGTGTAACAGGTGCTTGGGATACCAAGGGAGAGTGGAGCCCAGACTGGTATGCTGATAGATAACACAGACAGTCTTTTGTTCCTTTTGTGATGGATAAAGAAAAATGGTTCCTTTTGCTAGGAGGGAAACTGCCTCACAATTCCTAAGGAATGCTGGCCTTTGTCTAACCTCTAGAATTTAGGGGAGATGGAATTTGCCTTGGGCCTGACAACAGGGTCTTGCTAATTAGGAATTATCTAGACTTTTTTGAAGACTCAATTCATTGCAAAAACAATATACAGTTTCTTTTTTAATGGAACTAATACATTTTTTACATCCTGATATGAAAATTTAGCAGGGTTTATGAGAAATAGCATTTCACTCAAATTAAAGATGTGTGTTGGTTGATTTTTGTGTGTGTGTGTGTGTGGGATTCCTATTTTTTTATTTCAGGATAGCCATTTGAAATTCTGAAATCTTATTTAAAATGTTCTTTGGGGCATGGAAGTTCTTTCATAATAAATAGATCTTTGATGTCCTAATTTTGAAAGTAACTTTTTAACTAACTGGAAAATTGTGATGTAGGTCCCTACTTTGCAGCACATCCTAAAGGTACAAACACTTTTACTATCAGTCTCTCCTATTTATGCATCACTCCATCTCTTCTATCTTATGCACTATTTGGGGCCCTGAAGATATACAAGTCAATGTACCTCAAGTTCTTATCACAGACAGATTTGCATTCTAGTGGCAAAGAATGATAAGCAAATGAGATATTGCAAATAACCTGGCAAGCGTTATGATCAAAGTTAAGAAAATCATGTGAGAACTTAGTAGGAGGGAGAGATAAGATGAACATAGAATACTTCCTAAGGGGACTAGCTTTGATGAGAGGAAGCAGAGGGAGACCTCTGAGAACCAATGAATAATAGGCATCAATAGGCATGGCTAGTTGTCATGAGAAATGGAGAGGTTTCCTCAGGCCACCATTGACTGAATTATATCAAGCCAGTATTCCTGTGGTTAAATTCTGGGTCCCATTGTGGTCATTTAGAAACAAAGGAGGTACCTATGACTAGATTAGCTGATGAGCATAGGTTCTTCATGACAGTTCTGTAGAGAAGAGGGCGCTGCCCATCTCTCCTTCCCCGAATTTCTCCCTTCTCCTTCCCTCCATTCCTGTCCTCACTCCCCCCTTCTTATCCTTCTCAAGCCTATGATGTCAGCCCACAAGGTAAGAAGGCAGCCATGTAAAAGGATGA
>JADRCD010052761.1:0-13867 GCA_019843815.1 Montemys delectorum | reverse complement strand
TTTTTTTTTTAACAAGAACTACTGCGTATCTTTTCTGTGCTCAACATGGATGTTCTCTGGAGCCTCCAGTGACTTGTTCATCTGCTTATTTCTTTTTATAAATCAACACATAATATTAATCTCTCTGAGTGAAATATCACATATTATTTTATGTAAATTACTCTAATTTGGCCCAATAACTATTTTTCTTTCAAGCCCATCATGTTTTCATCTTGACAATGTGCAAATAATTGGAGTTTGTTCTGGATTTGGTTTATTGCTTGTATTATGTTAATTGGGTTCCCAAAATTACACGGGAATTCACATGTCTGTATGTAGGATGCTGAGGGTCCTTGCCCCCAGTTGGCTTTGATTGGTAAATAAAGCTTAGTCAATGGTTGGGCAGGGAGATAGAGGCGGGACTTTTAGGATTCAGGCAAGCAACACAGGATGGGGAGAAGGTTCCATGCTGAGGAAGGTCCAGGCCTGAGAGGTGTAGGACAGAGAGATTGCCAACATGTAAGAGTCAGGGACTGTGGCCCAGAAGGGCTTCAGGCCTGGGCCTGGGAAAGCCAAGATTGAAGATAGGTTTTAGTAAGTAATAATATTGGAGGGGAGAGTGTGTTAGTTGTGGAGACATTTGGAAGTGTCTAGCCATTGAGCTGTTTAAGACATAATAAAAGTAAGGCTGAGTGTGTGTGTCTCATTTGAGAATCCAGAGCACTGGGGCAAGTAGCAAGGAATGCATGCAGGTGCTGTGGGGAGGTGGTTTTACTACAGTAACAGGAGTTTTTGTATACTTTTGAGGTAGTAAGAACAAAATCAACCCAAGATGTCACTTTAGATAAAGAAGAGATCATATGCACTAAAGAGAGTAACACAGCTAAAGTGAACCAGTGTCAGTGGCAATTGATACTCCTCTTACTAAATTATTACTGGATGCTGTTAGTTTAAAAGACCGGAACAAAATGATGTTTGAATAAAAATGGCTTTCCTTTTGCCCTTAGCCTGTTTATGGGAGGTTTAGCTGGAAGAAAGGGACCATGGCCACTCTATACTATCTGGTCTAGAGTTTGCTTAACTAAGAACTAAAACAAATAACGACCAAACACAAACAACGTTATGGAACAAAAATAGCAGGCCTCTATTTGACTAACTTTTTTTTTTTTTTTAACAGAATTAAGAAAATTACTTCCTGAAGGAATCCTCGTTGTCTGACACCTGATGCTTCCAGCGGGTCTGTATGTGAGGAACCCCCAGAGCATTGCAGATGGACTGCACGGCATTTGCTGATGAACTATGTGAAGGACTGAAGATAGCAGCCACCCCAAGAGACAGCTGATCACAAGCTGAAAGGGAAGAAGAAGTTTGTCAGTATAGAGAGGGAAGGAGGGCATGCGCTGCTACTAAATCCCACAAATGTCTTCCTGCTAGATCCCATCTCAAAAATATTAAACCAGAATTGCTACTGTCTAAAGGAACTGCAGGGACAAAGAGTGGATCAGAGACTGAAGGAAAGGCCACCCAGAGACTGCTCCACCTACGGATCCATCCCACATGTAGACACCAAACCCAGACACTATTGCTGATGCCAATTGCTGAAGTGCTTGCTGACAGGAGCCTGGTATAGCTGTCCTCTTAGAGGCTCTGCCAGAGCCTAACCAATACAGATGTGGATGCTCAAAGCCAACCATCAGACTGAGCACAGGGACCCCAATGGAGGAGTCATGGGTAGGACTGAAGGAGCTGAAGGGGTTTACAACACGATAGGAAGAACAGCAATATCAGAACCCCCAGAGCTTCCAGGGACTAAACTACTAACCAAATAGTACACATGGATGGGCCCATGGCTCCAGCAGCATATGTAGCAGAGGATGGCCTTATCTGGCCTCAATGGAAATGGTGGCCTTTGGTCCTGTGGAGGCTCCATACCATAGCATAGGGAAATGCTAGAGCGGAGAGACAGCAATGGTTGGGTGAGTGGATAGGGGAACACCCTCATAGAAGGGGGGGATGGGATAGGAGGTTTGTGGAGGGGAAACCAGGAAATGTAAATAAAATAACCAATAAAAATAAATGAATAAATACAAGAATTTTCTTCTTTAGAAAGATCTGCATTTCATATTTCTTCATTTTCTTTGCTCCATCTGAACCCTATCCCATGTTCCATTTCTGAAAAAAAAAAAAAAAGAAAAAAAGAAAAGAAAATTACTTCCTGAAGCTTGCTGCCAGCCTTGCACAAACCCTTCCCATCCAGACTTACAGCTCAATTCCCATGCCTATTCTTTAACAAGAGTAGGCTAGGCTATTCTTAGTGCTTGGCTTTGTCTAGAAAGAACGAATAAATATTTTGCCATACCGGTGAAAATATTTGCTGCCCACGACTCTGGACTTGGTTTTTATCTAAAAATTTTGGTGGTCTATATCACCATCCCACCTCTCTGCCAGGGATTGATAAGGGTAATGGTAAGTTAAAATCAACTACAGCAACTGGGGGTGTCTGCTGGGGGGAACAGAAAGCTCTTGGTCTCATATCATCGCTCTTTACCTTTCCATTCAGCAAACATTCTAGAGCTAAAGCTTCCCACTTCCTCAATGGAACAAATTATGTTTTTCAAAACCTCCTTGTAGTTAGAGTTCTTGCACTCTCTCCTCTTTCCAGATTTACCAGAATGGGGACAGACTTCTTTGGTCTTTTTTCACCAGCCATGACTCACGATTTTCTTTTGCATGCTAGGAAAAAAAAATGTTCAGTTCTTTATTTCCTCCTTGTCCTTTCTGTCCTCAGAATGTTCTTCTTCTTATCAGTGGTATCCTGGGCAACACTCAATCTATTGGCACACCTCCCAAGGACTTCCCTTTGTGATGTCTCCTAAACAGCCTCAAGTCTGCCTTATCAGAGAGAGATGTTTGGTCCAAATACCTGATGATCTATGGCAACATGATCTAGTCCTTTCATAAATTAGACAAATAGGTACTTTGGCTTGAAAAGGACTCTCTCGTTCACAATGGTCTCCTCAACTTTGACTTTATCTTTGTGTCTTGGCAAAGGTTCTAAAGTACTTTATGCTTGGGATTCTTTAAACTCATCTGCCACTTAGACATGCTTTAGGCATGCATTCCCTTCAACCTGTCCCCCTCCCGCTTCAGCTGCATCTGGCCCCAACTCTGTGACAGTGCTGACCATGTGGCTCCCCACCATTCCATGCTTGACCACCCTGTTTAGCCTCTTCCACATCCATTCTCCACTCTCTATCTCCTCAGGCACTTGATCCACACATGTCCGTATCCACTCTGGAAGTCCCTTCCCAGCAACTGGTTCTGTTAATCGGCAGCTTCTCTGGAATAGAGAACATTGTCCACATTGCATCCCTTCCTAAAACTGAAACAAAATTGGAACCCTTTATGCAAAGTTCACACCTTACAAAAAATTAATTTCTAACCTTTTCTTGACAACTTGAATACATATTCATGACCTATTTCCAATCTGGCTTCCCACATATGAATGGTCTTTAAGGCAATACAATATTGTATGGCTTATGGCTATAGAATATCAACAAGAAGCAAAGAATTTTCACCAGTGTGGTAAAAGATTTATTCACTCTCTCTGGCAATCAGCCATCATAACATTATGATATTGAGGACAGGGCTATCTCTAAAGTAGATCCACCATGGAACTCTCAGCTCCCTTTCCCTGACTGAACCAAAAAGATTATATACTGTCTTGTCTCATAGAGGGAGTGAAAGGGTTGTTTCCAATGCTGTCAAATAAGATAAAATCAGAGAGATCACTTGGACACTCAAAGGAAACCTTCTATTAGAGACTTTTCAGAAATGCATAGGACTCCTCTCTGATGGCAAATTCATCCTGGTCATACACTCCATTTCCCAGGCTCCTCCTGACATCAGATACCAAATAGAAAAACTACACAAGGCCTTTAGGCTTCATAATGAGGTTTTATACTTGGCTTTTAAAGATTTTAATAATAAAGATGCATAAGTGGGGGTGAGGGGGAAAGACAAATAACAGAAAGACCATATGAAGATCAAAAATAATTCTACCAACTTCCAATCTTAGCCATTATTAAAACATTTCAAGGATAGAATCACCCTTGGCACCAAGAACCACTCTTTCATCAATCCAAATAGCCTCACAATTTGTTTTAGATGTGGTCCCCTTCTCTAAAACTGTGCCCAGACTATAAAACAGTTGGTCATTGGAAGAATAATAACCCCTCTTCCAAAAGAGAGGGCCAAAATTTCCCAAATGCAACCCTGAAGGACAAAAATAATTCTCCTCTTTAGTGTACATTTTGGGCTTCCTTCAGGAGATTAACAAGCCCCCAAATTGGAACAAACCACATCTCATATCATCCAAATGATCAAACTCTTTATAGCTCTCTCTGTGGCAGATTGGTTAGTTCATATTGTTGTTTGTGCAAGCCCTAAGGGGCTGCAAACCCTTCAGCTCCTTGGGTCCTTTCTCTAGGTCCTTCATTGGGGTCCCTGTGCTCAGTCCAATTGATGGCTGTGAGCCTCCACTTCTGTATTAGTCAGACACTGGCAGAGCCTCTCAGGAGACAGCTATATCAGGCTCCTGTCAGCCAGCACCTGCTGGCATCCACAATAGTGTCTGGGTTTGATGATTGAATATGGGAAGGATTCCCAGGTGGAGAAGTCTCTGGATTGTCCTTCTTTCAGTCTCTGCTCCATAGTTTGTCTCTGCAACTCCTTCGATGGATATTTTGTTTTCCCTTCTAAGAAAGTATGAAGTATCCACACTTTGGTCTTCCTTCTCCTTGAGTTTCTTGTGGTTTGTGGATTGTATTTTGGATATTCTGAGCTTCTGGGCTAATATCCACTTATCAGAAAGTGCATACCATGTGTGTTCTTTTGTGTTTGGATTACTTCACTCAGGATGACATTCTCCAGATCCATCCATTTCCCTAAGAATTTCATAAATTCATTGTTTTTAACAGCTGAGTAATATTTCATTGTGTAAATGTACCACATTTTCTGTCTTCATTCCTCTGTTGAGGGACATCTGGGTTGTTTTCAGTTTCTGGCTATTATAAATGAGTCTGCTATGAACATAGTGGAGCGTGTGTCCTTATTGCATATTGGAGCATCTTCTGGGTATATGCCCAGGAGTGGTATAGCTGGGTCCTCCGGTAGTACTATGTCCAATTACATGAGGAACCACCAAACTGATTTCCAGAGTGGTTGTACCAGCTTGCAATCCCACTAGCAATGAAGGAGTGTTCCTCTTTCTCCACAATCTGGCCAGCATCTGCTGTCACCTGAGTTTTTTATCTTAGCCAATCTGAGACTCTGTTGACTCAAAGGCAGCACTTGCACTGGCAAGCAAGGACAAGGACAAGGAGCAATATTCTCCCAAAAATGCTTTAATCACTCACACTTCATGCACAGTTCTGGGCTTTTAGAATCTGGGAATGGTGGTGTATTCTTTTGCCACAGTCTTCTGTTTCAATTATCTTATGAACATAATTAAATCATTGAGTGCTTACTACATTGAGAGATATCATGCACTTGACACAAATTATTTGATATAAATAACTCTATTTCATGTCTGTCTCAGAATTATTATTACTATGTTAAAACACAATGACCAAGAAAAAGTTGTGGAGGAAAGGATTTATTTGGTTTATACTTCCACATCACAGTCCCTTATTGAAGCAAGTCAGGGCAAGAACTTGAATAGGGCAGGGACTTAGAGGCAGGAGCTGATGCACAGGCTCTGGAGGAGTGTTGCTTACTGACTTATTCATCATGGTTTGCTCAGATAACTTTCTTATAGAACCCAGGACTCAAACCGGAAAATTACAAGGATGTCCACTCTCACCATGCCTGTTCAATATAGTACTTGAAGTTTTAGCTAAAGTGGTAAGACAAATGAAGGAGATAAAGGTGATACAAATAGGAAAGGAAGAAACTGAAGTATGCTTATTTGCATCTGATATGATTTTACACATTAAAGACAGCTCTTAATTGAAAGGAAAAGATATGTTTTGTTGCCTCGGATAGCCCCTATCAACAAGAGATATTTTCCTTTTACTCTTCATTCTTTCACTACAAAGTTGCTTTTACTGGCTTTCAGTTAATGACATTAATCACTTAATACTAAAAATAAAGGGACAAAGATATCTTTGTTGAGTAGTTGCTCAACTGTTCAGCCATGGGATGAGAGAAACCTCTATGAACTCCTACCAGACTTTCTCTCTAACCAAAATGAGGACAGGTAAGATTTTTCGCGGGCCATCATTTCTGAATAGAGAGACTGGAATCAGGTTCATTCACAGTCTCTTTGATCCTAATTTAGAATTGCTTGAGTTGAGAGTTTTAGGGAAATATTCACTAAAATATGTGAGACCAACTCAAAAGAATGTTGGGAGTGTGTGGTTCTATATTGGGATGCTGACCTTGCTGGTCATTAGCATCCCTGGATGGTACAGCACTTTTCATGCTGGTGAGAGTAAAGTTTATTCCTGTATGACGTTCTGATACCACAGTGCTCTTCATTTAATTAGTGAATCTGGGTGTTGTGTAGCTTTTTAATAAGCATTTATATTCTTATGTTCTTTTTATTGAAAATATGTAATGTCAGAGCAGGTCATTCCTGAAGACTAGCCTGTTAAAACTCACTGTTCAGCAAAACTGACTTGAAACTACATCTTTTTTTCCCCTTGTATTGGAAACAGATGTTTTTTCAAATGCAGTACATTCTGATCATGGTTTCTCCACCCTCATCTCCTTCTGGGTCTTCCTCACCTCTCCAACCCATCCAACTTCAAATATTCTTTCTATCTCTCTTTAGTAAACAGATAAGACATTAAAATATGAAGAGAAAGCATAAGAAATACTCTGTCTGTCTGTCTGTCTGTCTCTGTTTCTCTGTCTGTCTGTCTCTCACACACAGACACACAGACACACACACACACACACACACACACCCCTTAAAGACACAGAGTTGGAAACCATAATATAGAAGCAAAAAACCACAGGGACAAAAAAAGTTTACAAAAATACTATTGTGCTTGTTTTTGTATTGTCCGTCTGGGTGTGGGGCCAACTCTTAGGTGTGGTTTATATATCCAGTTAGAGTCCATTGGAGAAGACTAATTTTTCTTTGCAAGCAGTTGCCAATTAGAGATAGCTTATTGGTTAGAAACAGAAGCTTCTTTTCACCCCCCGCCCCCGTCTGAAAGACCCCACCCCAGCACCCGGACCTGTGCCATAGTCTCTGTGAATTCATCTGTATGTCAATGCTGTTGGATCTAGAAGATACCTCTGAGTCATCCATCCCCTCGAGGTCGTAGACTCTTACTTCCTCCTCTTCGGCATAGTTCCCTGAGCTCTAAGGAGAGGGATTTGATGAAGACATATTTAAGACATATGTTCCAAAGTCTCTCACTCTCTGCACATTGTCCAGTTGTGGGTCTCTGTATTAATGATGCCTGTGGTGCTTTGAACAAAATGGCCCCCATAAGGCCATAAGGAGGAAGTACTGTTAGGCGTGGTGGACTTGTTGGAGTAGGTATGGCTTTGTTGGAGGAAGAACATCACTGGGGGGTAGGTCTTTGAGGTCTCAGACGCTCAACACCTACTGGCTCAGTTCTTTTCCTGGTGCTTATGGGTCAAGATGCACTACGCTTCTCCCCACGATGATTAGTGAGCTAAGCCTCTGAACTGTGAGCCAGCCCCGATTCAATGTTTTCCTTTATAAGGGTTGCCGTGTTCATGGTGTCTTTTCACAGCAATAGAGCAGTGACTAAGTGAGTTCCCTTTTACAGCAAGAGGAAGCCTTTTGGATGGATGAGAGTGACACTGATCTATGGGTATAACAGGAGATCATTAGGAGTTATTTCGTTGGTATGTTCCTTTAGCAGCATAGGAGAATTTGGTTTTCCTCTAAGAGTGTGGCTTATCTAATCTTAGATTAGACCTAGGTTCCAGATCATGGAGTGGGGATTGTAGATGGCAGGGTATGTAGCTGGGTTGGTACACTACCTTTCTACTCTGGTGACATGCAGAGTGCCTTCCAGTAGCATGAACACTCGTGAGTAAGGGTCAAGGCTGTCTAGTAAGGCACCAGCATTGGGAGCCATTTTGCCTCCTTCTATATAAGTTTGTCTGCCAGGCAGGGTCAAAACAGGTCAGGGTTTGCTGGCCTGGCAGGCTGTTCTGTAAGCAGGCAGATTTCCTGGCCTGCTGACACGTGGAATGATAAGAGGAGATACATTTGAGGCTCAGGGCAAGGGGCTGAACATTTTAATAGCCAGTTCAACTTTACCATATTTTGTAAGTTATGTAGATGTCGTCTTCAGCAATAGGTCCTTAACCATCAGTTTGCGAAGAGCAGTCAATAGTGATAACCTCGGCTACTTCTTTTCCAATCTGATCTCCTTTTGTGGTCTTATTGCTCTATCTAGAACTTCAAGTACTATATGGAATAGATAAGGAGAGAGTTAGGCAGCCTTGTCTTGTCCAGGACTTTAGTGGGATTGCTTCAAGTTTCTCTCCATTTAATTGGATGTTGGCTATGTTTAGGTATATGCCTTGCATTCCTAATCTCTCCAGGACTTTTAACATAAAGGAGTGTTAGATTTTGTTGAAGGCTTTTTTAGCATCTAATGAAGTGATCATGTGGTTTTTTTTTTTTTTGAGTTTATTTATATAGTGGATTTCATTGATGGATTTTCATATAGAAAACTATCCCTGCATCCCTGGTATAACGCTTACTTTATTGTAGTAAATGATGGTTTTGATGTGTTCTTGGATTTGGTTTGTGAGAATTTCATTGAGTATTTTTGCATTGATGTTCATAAGTGAAATTGGTCTGAAATCCCAGGCCTCTATCCCTCAATCAATGTTTTTGAATGATTGATAACTGAATGAGTGCATGGGTACAAATACGTAATAATTTATAAAGATATGTGATCAGAGTTAAGCTTGTTATTGCACTAGGGATTGAATTTAGGACTTTTTGTATGCAAGACAAGTGACCAACATTGAGTTGTAGCTCCAGCCATTTTTGTATTTTTGAGACAGTTCACCAAGTTGCTCAATTTGGCCTTGAATATGCTCTTTGGCTTAGGCTAGTTTTGAACTTGTGATCTTTTTGCCTCAGCCTGCTAAGTATCTGAGGTTGCAGGCCTTCTCTACTGGGCATGATGAAACTATATGTTTAAGAGTAGTCCTGTTTATGGACAAGAAGTCAAAATGCATTCCCTGTACTGACCAGGTCTGGGAAGGCTGGTTCCAAGAGTAAAGAATACATAAGGATGTTCGAGAAGGTAATTGGAAGCTCAGAGCCAGACTACAGTCAGATGGCTCGGGTTGGGCCACAGAAAATTTATGAGAAGCTTACAGAGACTAGAGAGACATGGGAATTTTAAGGAACTGTAAGTACATTCTAGATACAGAAGATGGTTTAAATCATACTGATGTAGCAATAATGGCAAAATAAACTTCAGTGTGAAAGATGAACAACGAAGCAGCAAGAAAACAGCGTCAGGGATTCAGACGGTAGTCAGCAGGGTCCTGGCAACGAGAAACCATAGGGAGGGAAAGTAACTTGGACGACTTTAAAGGCATAAGTCACGAAGGACGATGTCCTTATTTCTTAGCTTGACATTGTAATATAGGAAATCGAGGTGCTGAGGCAGAAGGCATTTTTGTACTCCTGGAGGATGGAAATACAAATTTAGAAGCACAGATTACAGTACTATTTTTGGTGGATTGAGAAATCATTTTGAATTCACGAGATCTTTTATCTTCAGAACAAAATTAGGGAGGACTCTTAGGGAGTCCTAGGGAGACACAGGTGCATTGTGGGTCTGGGAAAGGGAGGGAGCGTCTGGACTCTGTCAGTTACTCTTCTTTAGCACCATGGTAACAAATCCCCCTGAATTCCTTGGCACAGCTGTCTCAGGGCCCCACTGAACAATCTGGATATTTAGCAAGATGCTGTGGAGTTTTTTTTTTTTTTCTCAGATCTGTCTAAACACTGTAAACTCCAATTCTGAAGTCTCATTTTACTGTAACTGTTGGTGCCAAGGTTTCAAATTATGGCTTACTTTGGGAGATCTTTTAAATACTAAAGTAACTTTGTCTGAGAAAAGACACTTTTTTTTTAAACTCTAGAATGATTCTAGTGCACAACTTATTTGAGAACAACTGGTCTATTCATCACCCATGTAATGAGTAACTTGTCAAAATGTTGTTTGTCCACAATCTAAAGTATTTGCTTGTATCATCCAAGTCCTTGCTTCATAAACCTGAGTCACCTAAGTCAAGGACATGTTATCTTTCCTCAGCTGAGTTCATACGGGCTTCTTGTCAGGCCCCAACTCCAAAACTTTCCCAAACTTACCAAATAGCATGACTGGCCGAAAACCAAGAGTAAATGATCAGAGTTTGTGGGAGATGCTTCAGACTCTAGTCATAACAGGTGCTAGGAATAAGCAAGAAGGATTTGGCTGGACAGTGTGGGAGGTGATGGCCAGACCTAATGTTTTAGATACTACGTGTGGTGTCATTACTGTTTTCTATTTTTGCATCTTAAAATAATTAAATTGATATGAACTAAAAATAAGTTCTGAACCTTTTAAAAGAAGTAATAATAGCTTTATCTCTGAAAATAAATTAAATCAAATAACTACACTTAACTTGTATTAAAGAAGAATGTTGTAAGCTCTTTTGTAGCTCATCCTTGATTCCTTGAAAAACTATGACTAAGCACCAATCACGAGGGCAATCTACTACCTCCTCATTTTGGTTGAGATCTAAAGTGGAGGAGTCTAATTTGAAAAGGAAAGACATAACTCTCTTTACATAACTATTTCTGTTTCTTATCCCTTGAAATTTTAAAAATCATGAAATCAATTATGGACAGAAGAAACAATAGAAAACATATAAAGACATTATACATTAATGGCAAAGGGAAATGTAAACAGAAAGATATGTAAAGGAATCTCTGAAAGATACAAATCAAATGACATTTGACTTTAATGAAATATGGTACAAGAGAGGAAAGATCAAACAAAGCAGTCACATCCTGCAATCAAGGGTGTCCACCCATAGGGATGGTCTCATCGTATTGCACCTACTTAGGACCACATCCTTAAAAGAAGAAATCTAAAATCTAAATACCCAGTTACAATGGGGTGACATTTACAGTATAATCACATAATAAATAAAGTTACACCTAAGGTGAACCAATTGTGGCCATAAGTAACAACAAAAGTCTGTGCCAGGATGCATGATGGCTCAGGAGATTGCATCCCCAGAGTCCCTGGGAATGGTATTCCAAGTAGGCAGCTCCACAAAAGCACAGGTAAGGTCCCTAAGCTCCCTAAGTCCAGTGAGCATCCTTCTTCACTCCAGGCAGGAAGCCATGGGTACCACCTAAGGGGAAAGGAAGCGGAAGCACTGCCGCCGCAGTCTCCCGCTTGCGTTATAGTAAAGAATGGAATCCATTTCTGCAGGTGGGAGATACGTCCTTGTCTCCTCTCATGAAAGTTAATCCAGCTGAGCAAACCAAAGACCTAGCTAGAGAACCATACCTCAGGAAGGCAGACCTCCAGGAAGAAGGCAGGTTCATAGTAAGATAGGGTAGTTTTCCCAGAATTCGCATTTCTCTGGGACAGTCTTTAAGCCATGCCATGAGGCATTTGGCTAGATCTGCCGGCTTTCCTGAATGGACTACTCTCTCCTCTTTTCTGTCTCCTTTTTAAAAGATGCTGAACACAAACTAAATATGCTTCCCTTAGTACTTGGTGTTTTCTTATTCTTTCTCTATAGGGACCCTCCCCACCATCTGGCTGAACTCCATGTTCACTTACTCAAACGGCATGGCTTTCTTTCCTTCTCTATTTTCCTCCTCCCAGAAGCTTAGAACTCATCTGTCCTGGGATTTGTTTTCTCTTTTAAAGCCTAGAAACAGTCTCCAAGCTTGTGTTTAAATTTATTTGTTCTTAAATTCTTTTGTTAATAAGACTAGGGACCCCAAGAGAGACTCCTGAATTGCCCGGTATCACCTGTACTCTGTGATGTTAAGTTACGTATATCATTATTGGCTGTTAGATACAAGGCTTGTTGGTCAAACTCTAGATGTGTTACATGGAAGTATGACCATTGGATCCCAACGGTGTTCCAGGCAGTAGACACTTTTGAAACCTTTCTTTCCATTGTGAGATGCCAGACTCCTTCAGCTGTGGGCAGATCTTTCAGCTAATGCTCAAATCCCCCACCCTATCAGTCTTACTGATGGCTCCTGTCAGCAAGTGACACAGAAAGGCATTTGAGCTCCTAGACACCTGGGAAGGGAGTCTCAATGAGGGATTTTTCTGCATGGGGTTTGCCCATGGGCGTGCTGGGCATGTTTGCAAGGGTGAAGGTAATGAAGGTAGTGGATGTGGGAAGACTCGAGGGGGTGGAGAAATTGAGCTGGGCAAAGGCAAGCAAGCAGGTGAGCATGAACGCATTCCTTTCTCTCTGCTCTTGACTGTGGCTGTGGCGTGACCAGCTATAGTAAGGTCTTGCTACCTTGACTCCCCTGCTACAATGGACTTAAAACTGGAGTAGGAGATAAAATAATTCCCCTTTCTTCTAGGTTGATTTTGTGATTTTTATCACAGCAACAGGAATGAAGCTCTACAGTTTTGCTCTAGAACTCGAAAAATGACTGCAACTTTGTCAACAGATTTCGGCTTGCTTGCTGTTAACAAGATGAAATATCCAAAAGAAGAACAAAAGTCTGATAAGATTAGACCTGAGGATGCCAAGGTTCTACCGCTTCTAGAGCATGCACCAGGAGAGCGACAAGCACCATGGTAAAGCGACGGCATGATTACTACCCCAGTTGATCTGGAATGGCCTCTTCGTGCGACCAATAAACGCATTACAGAAAGTAATGCACAGAAAATATTTTTAAGTTTTTTCTATTACATTTTATAGTGTTTGCGTGCACCAGCACACATGAGTATATGCGTGTTCATACCACAGCATATGTGTAGTGGTCAAGAACAACTTTATGGACTAGGTTCTCTCCTTCCAACCCGTAGAGCCTGGAGATCAAGATCAGGCCGCTGTACTCATTGAGCCACCTTGCTAGTTCTGCATTGAAAACCTTATGACAAATTATGGGTGGTATTACATTTGTAAAAGGTTAAATAATTCCAGAAGTAGTCCAAAAGTGTATTATTGTTCATTATTATTGTTGTTGTTGTTTATTATTATTTACATGGGACACCTGAGCTAACTTTAGGGTATCCATGGAGACCACAATCATGTGAGACACGGAGGAAACTGCCATAATATTGTTTGACGACAGTGTGTGCCTTCTGGGTGGCCAGCGGTGCTCCTGGTGGCTACGACAATGCTACATTGTTTTAAATCTTAAAATCCTAATTGTTGGAATTCCTAAATATCTAGGATTTAGTAAATGATGTCATTTTTCTTTTTTTGGTAATATAAGGACTCTGAAATCCCCCCAAAGATACCTGGATCATTCCATTCTCGGCCCTCTTCCCAGGCTCTGAACAGGTAGCAAGGCTAAAGCATGACAAGTGAAATTTTTTGCGAAGTCACACTGGGATGATGGCTCTTAGTGGCCCAGAGTGTTGCAATTTAGAACATGAAAACAGAATCACTAGTAAAATAAGATCAGTTTTCTTGCACTTTGCCCTTTGGGGTTCAGGTGCAGGAAGCCCCAGGACTCCAGGGTTTGAGTTCATGAAGAAGACACCAGGTCAAATAAACTTACGATTATCTGGATGGCTCCTTAGCCCTATTCTGCCATCATGTGGCCAGATGTGGAATGTCCTCTGAGGAACTACAATTTTTTTTTTTTTTTTTTTTTTTTTTT
>JADRCD010052738.1:0-16787 GCA_019843815.1 Montemys delectorum | reverse complement strand
AGGCTGGGCAGCTCTGCTCAGCTCACTGTGCTGGTGTGAGCACAGGCCCACTCTTCCACTCTGCCTTTGGGTTGGTATGCATCTTGCTTTTGAAGATAACATGTACCTTGTTGCTGCTGACTAAACAAATAGGCTAGTGCACAGTTTGTAGTTAGTAATGGGATGCTTTTCAAGTTTCTTGTCCTTCCAACCCTTCATTGCCCCTAACGACACAGACCTCGGGCTGCAGCTTTGATCCGCACCTATTCCAAATCCTGTAACCTTTTGCCCACAATGGGTCTCAGACTCCTGGCCTTCTGAGTGCCACAGAAACCCAAAGTGCCTTGTGGAGCTAACAAGGCCTGGCGGGGCGGAACATGCTGCAGTGTGAAATCGTTAAAGCAGACAACCATGAAGTAAGGATGCATTGGAGGGTCATCCCAATGTGCCTGTAGAAGCAAGATATGATGTCTCTGCCTGTGAATACTTTGTACTGCATCATGGGCCCCAAAACAAGATTATCCTGGATAATCACTTCTGCCCATAAAAGCAGAGAAATTTTCCTACCTAGGGCCGTTCATGAGCGCTGTGAGGAACTCTCTCAGGTCAGAGGGATCAGAGGTGGCCTTGAGGATGGAAGAGACAGTGTGCTCTTGAAGCCAGCAGGGGGTGGGGAAGAGAGGCAGCTGAAGTGCACCATGCTCTGAGTGATTCCCCCCCCCCCCCCAAGGACTCTAGATAGAAACCCAGGTCGTTGTATTTCAACCTGTGGTGCATGGAACCTGCTAGCTTCAGACTTGGAGAGCCATGAAACATTAACTTTGTGTTGTCTTCAAGCAATGTTGTGCTAATTTGCTCATTAATATTTGCCTGTTTTGTGATAGGAGTGTTACAACAGCAATAGGAAACAGATATACCACCTTGTGTGAGCTCAGTAGAGAAGGGGAGAGGTGGTTGAGTTTGATAAGGGATAGTAAAATGAAATGCAATCATTCAGAATGACAGGAAGCCAAGACCTGTTTAAGCCTCAAAGCTAAGCACATGGACATCTGCACTGTGTGGCAGGAAGTTCTAGAGGCAACAGCAGAAACACCAGAGAGGTGGTTGCTCTGGGGACAGAGGTTTGGGAGCAAAGGGCTGGGACACCTGCCAGGTTTGCATCACAAGCCTCAGGGAACTGTTTGAGTTTAAAATGCCTGTTCTGGTGTTAGTGCCATGAACATCAAGACAAAGGTGGCAAGCTACCACCTCCATAGTGTGTCCACCACTGCGGGGTCCAAGAACTGGATATGGTGGCACCTGCTTGCAGGGTGTACAGCTTGTGTCTAATGGCCAGGGTGGAAGAGAGCAGCAGCAAACTACTGGAAGCAGAGCGAAGGCTGCAGGAGGAGCGCCAACGAGCTGTGCTGCTGGAGCAACACCTGGAGAAGATGCGCCTAGAGCCATCCAGGGCCTCGGTGTCCCAGAAAGCTAAGAGCAAGCCAGGTAGGAGCCCAGTAGGTGACACAGCTTCAGGAGTAGGTGGGTGCCTGTGCTCATCATCGGAAAATGTGGGAGCTCTGTGTGTGTCTGCTGTGGACGGCTTCTTGCCCCGTGTCCCACCATGGCTCCCAGAGACTCAGGTCCCAATAGGTGTCACCTAAGAGCCTTAACATGAAATGCCAGTGCCCCCTGCATGCCCTCAGCCACCATCCCATGCACCAGCACCAGAGCCTTTGTTTGGCCCCCAAGCAAGCCTAATAGAGCCCTGATCAGAACTGGTCTTGTGCAGAATTTGTCTACTGGGCTAGATTGTAAGTAGGACTCAGGTGGACTTTGCATGGCTGGGAGGCCCAGGTTCGCTCTCCTCATCTAGGCAGCTTCGGTCCTGCAGGGCCCATGTGGCCTCTGCCACACACTGGCCTGTTGGGGAGCACAGCTCTCCTGCTCTCTCACCTGTCCCAGGACAGCTCACAAGATGGTCAGGTCTCCTTGAGCAGAGATGAGGGAAGGGAGGAGGCCAAGTGTACAGGGACAGGGACCAGTAGGCACCAGGACATGGCAGATGCACAGCCAAGCTCAAAGGATCAGGAAAGAGGCAGGAGGCTGAGGCAGCAGGGTGCAGTGGGAGGTGGCTCAGAGGTTCCTAGTCGGTGACCCAGTCACACAGGCTCTGAAGACAAATGTGAGTCCGTCTGTCCTCGCAGTGCCAGGGACAGTGAGGAGGCCACCTTAGAGAGGTCTGTGGTTTACCCAAGGTCACACAGCACAGACGAAGGCCAGTGCTGCTCATGCTGGAGGTTTCCTGAGGCCATTTTAGTTCAGGATATATGATGCCTTGACATTGTCACCCAAGGTCATCAATGGCTTTGTTTTCTTCCTCTGTGGCCTCTAAGCCTAGTCACACTTAGCTTCCTAGTATAAAGCTGCCAGACTCAGTGGAGTCAGTAGGGAGCCAGGGTGTGGGGGATCAGGAACAGTGGCAGCCTAAACTTGGGCTCAGCTCTCAGGCCAGCCCTAAGGTCCCACTGTCTACCCTTGGTACAAGCAAGTGACAGAAATGAGGGGTGGAGTTGGATGACCATGTGAGGGCCACTGTGCACAACCAGGTAAAGTGTCTGCTGCTCCTCCACAGGACCTCCTGCTGCCAGCACCAAGCCCAACTCAGCTGGAAGTGCCAAGAAGGACTCATCCTCCACACAACTCTGCGATATGCCCATGGAATCCCAGATAGAGGAGCTGAATGCCAGGTGCTTCCTGCCCAGCCTTCTGGAAAGGGTAGAGACACCTGGATGGAGGGCTCCTGGGCAAAAGGACCATGTCCCTCTCCCTCACAATCAGGACTTCTACTTGCCCGGAGGGATACTCGTGCTAGCACTGGCCTGTGGAGGGTTCCACAGTGCCCCGATGACCCATGGTTCCAAGGGAACCTTTATCAATACTGGGCTGTGCTCTTGTGTTCTCCAGCAGTTACCTGTAAAGAGGAACTGAGGGGCCAGGTGCAGCCAGTCAGCAGAGGGCTGTGACAGCAAGCAGAGAGCCCTAGCTCAGTCCCCAGTGCTGTGTACAAAGATGTGCTGGTGCACACCTGTAATGCCAGTGCTCAGCAGTGGTGTTGCACGACGGTCAGTTCAAGCTCACCCTTGGCTGCTGATGGAGCTTGACTCCAGCCTGGGAAACATACAATCCTGTTCAAAAAAAAAAAAAATGCATATACATATGGTAGAAAAACAAAACAAAACTAGGAATCCGGATAGTTGAGGTTACCGGGAACTTCTGGGTTAATACCGTGAACAGGCCCAGAGACAGATCCATTTGGTATGTGTCCCCTGGGGGTCCAGAGAAGTAGGGCACATGGATGAAAATCCTGAACCTGCACCATAGCTTCTTCTCCAGGCCCTGGGCCCAGAACACCTGCTGTCTGGCTCAGTGAACTCAGCCCCATCTCCCTCTGGTCCAGGCTGGCCATCCAGATGGAAGAGAACGGAATACTGAGGGACGCCCTGGGCAGCGCCCTGAGAGGGAAAGAGGAGGACTTCCGCATGTACCACCAGACCTTGGGCCAGGTGAAAGGGGTCTTCCTGCAGGCGCTCCGGCAGCAGAAAGCCAACAAGCAGTAGAACACAGCTGTTAGCGCAACTCCTGAAGGACGGTCACTTCAGGTTCAGGGAGCACCCACTCCCAGAAACGGTTCGGTATCCTAGCAGAGCAGGCAAGCTAAGGATACCTGAGCAGGGGCGGTGGCTGGCCAGTCCCGGCTGGTGGCTGGTGGCTGGTGCGTTTCCTTGAGCAGGTGCTGTTGTCCTTGCCCTAGGGCCTCTCCAGGGCCCTGGGATGCTACAGGCTCTCCACACATAGATGAGCTCCTTGGTGCTTCCTGATGGAGCATCCACCTGGAGCCATCTTGCCCTCCCCTGGAGCCCCTCCCTCGGGCCCTAGCACCCACTGGCCATCCTGCTGTGCCCAGCCTCTCTGTGTACTTACTGCACAGGGCAGAGCCCTGGGCTTGAATAACAAGCCAACTTTCACAGTCAAGACAGCCCTGGTGGATTGTGTTCCTGCCCCTGCCAGGTCCTTGGTAGGTAGGGCTTATAGGTGTGGGCCCAGGCCTCCAAATAAAAGTTGAGTCATTCTAGTGGTCCTGAGTCCAAAGCTGGGGTTTCCAGCTGAATGAATGCCCCAGGGCTACACAGCTCTACCCATAACTGCTCCCAGAGACGTAGGTGCTAGAGTCAGAGAGCAGTGCAGGCAGGGCTCGGCGTAGGTGCGCAGGTGAGACAGTGGGCCTTGGTACATGGGCAGTGTGTCTTCATGGCGATGGTGAGCTAGAGGGTGCTGCAGGAGCAGCCCAGGACACCCTCATCTCAGTGACTGTGACAGTGCCATCCCCTTGGCTGCAGTTATAGCCAGTCATAGGTAGAGACCCAGGGAAGATCACCCATAGCTATAACAGACACAGAAGCCATACATGCACACACACAGGCACACAAGCAGTGCCATACAGGCATTGAGCATGGGTAGACACATGCAGGTCTATGGCTGTCAACACATTTCCTCCCATGAGACACACCCACATGTGTAGCTTGTGACACTGTGACAGTACTCTCTGGAAAGCCTGGGTTTCCTGAGACCCTGTGTGCTCAGCTCATTCTTGGGCCACCCAGAGAGTCCTGAAATCTCACAGCCAGATGCAGCTGAGGTGGCAATTCCAGTACCATCCCGAGGGACTTGGAGAGGAAGAGTGTTCCCCTGGCTGCTTATGCAAGCAGAGGGCAGAGAGAGGACAGGAGGGCTTGTGCTGGGAAGGGACAGTGTATGACAATAAGCAGGAGAGTTGTGGACACCTTCTACAGGCACTGGAGCGCCTGAGAGAAGTTTGGACATGTGGGAGTGCAGGCACCAGACCTCTGCAGAACCTATGGAGTGGGAAGCAGGCAAGCACCAGCCAGCCTCCCTCGGAGGGATGCCGGTCTGCTGTGGCCCCTCTCCCAGGCAGCTGGAGGAAGAAGCCTTGGCTTCTGCAGCCTGAACCATAGCTGGGAGCCATTCGGTTTCATCCCACTCAAAAGCAGCACAGCTCTGGGCAGATCATTTAATCTCTCTACCTCAATCTCATCTACCTTCATCTGTGAAATGGGACAGCACTAGAAATCTTGTTTGGAGGGTCATTCACAGAGTAAGACATTTTGCTGCTGACTTCTGTGCAAGGACAAGTGTCCATAGGCTGGTTTCACCCATGCCAGTGAAAGAGTGGGAGGGGAAGAGGTCCTGCTGCAGATGCCATAGTGGGTTCCAGCTGTACCCTGTGGAGTGAGCTGGTATCTTACAGAGGTTTGTCTGCATGGGCAGTCCTGACATATGCCTGTTCCTGCAGGCTCTGGACTTAAAGGCCAGTGAGTACAGTTTATAATACTTCCAGGCAACCTCAAACAATTAGCATGAAGCTTTGTGCCAGGGCCCATCCCCCACCTCTGCTGGCTGAGGTGTCCAGATTCCCAGTGTCCCTCACTGCCCAGCACACAGTAAATACTCAGTAAATGCCCAGTCTCTGTAGGCTCCCTCGTAAGTCAGCACATACTTGCTGAGCAGTATCTCCAGGCGCTGAGGTAAGGCAGACAAGCTCCCTGGGCACCAGCTGGGCAAGGTAGCAAGCTGTGTCCAGCTGACCCAAACAAACCCCACTGTTGTCAGGCCCTTTCTCCATCCCCAGAGGGTCCAGGACAAGGTGGCTTCCAGTGGGAGTATCCCAAAGCAGCCTGTCTCACATCAAGTCCCCGTGAGCCAACAGCTCCCCTCCACATGCCAGTGAGCCTTGCCACCTGCAGTCTCTCCCGTTGTTGCTGAGCCTCTATAGCACACAGCTCACTCACACTCCTACATTACATAGCTATCATACCCAGACACCACCCAGCATACACTGCCGTGCACATCCAGGACACTTGCCCACACTTTAAGAAGAAACATACAAGAGGCTGAGCTGAAAGACCCAGGCTCTCCCTCTTCATAACTCTCATGGAGCTTTGATGCATCAGGAAGCAGCTCTCAATCCTGGGCAGGTCTCTGCCTAGTTAGCTTCCACAAGTGGAGGGACTCACTCAGTCTCCACCCCTCTGCCTTGGCACAGGCCACCTTCCTGTATGCTGCAGTGTCAGGGTCACCAGGGAGAGTGCCACTGCTGCGTGGGCCCTGCCTCGGGGTCTGGCTCCCTAGCACCTCTGTGAGCAATGAGTTGTGCCCTCAGGATGAGTCAGTGGATCCCTAAGAGCAAGAGAACCCAGATAACAAATGAAAATCAGAGGCCCCAGAACAGTGGCATCAACTTTCCAGCACCTCCTCCTGGTACCATGTGTGGCACCTTTCCCGGGGAGATTCAAACCCTTGTCTATCAACCTCAGAGGGAACTGAGCAAATAAGGACACCACCAAAGTCCAACTTGGTAAAGCAGGGGGCTTTATTAGAGTGAGTTACAGGAATATGGGTGAGGGGTCACAGGAGCAGAAATGACTCAGTGACAGCTGCATCATCACATCCCACCCAGCGCAGTGACAGCTCACAAAGCCGGGAGCCGGGAGCACACCGCACAGCCTGCAGGCCCCTCTGCAGGTGGAGAGTTTCCCTTCCAGGTGGCGCAGTTGCCCTAAGGTATCTTGGTACTTCTCGACGTCTCAGCAGCCCTTACAGTTAAGTTGGGGAGGGGAGGGTCTGGGGTGTCTGGTCAGTTTCAGGGACTTGCTGAAGCTTCTGAGTTGTCTACCTCCTTAGTCATAAGGAGCTTCCTTCCCTGAGGATGAAATATCTCATCTCAGAGGACGCTGCTACACAACACACCATGTGCATGGCCTGCCCACGGTGGCCTCACCTACTCTGCTGTGGAGAGACTGAGCTCTCACCCTGTGGTGAGACCCTTCCAGAGGGTTCAGAGCTGACCTTAACTATTCCATCTTAGGCCTCAGTTTTCTTTCTACAAGCTGGAGATGGTCCTTGTGGATTGTGGGGACATTAAAAAGAGTTACCCTGAGCGTGTCTTGGCTATTATTATTTACTATCCGTGACAGCCACTAATTGTGCCTCAACACACTGCTCTGGTGTCAACTGCACTGTCCAGAAAGCCAGAACCTTGCTTAGCCTCCTCTCTTCCTTTGACCCTAGCCACCTCTAGCATCCGGATCCCAGTCACATCGTCAGACAGCCCCTCCACTGCAACCCCTTGCCCAACCCTGTTCAGGGTCAGAGGCCAGCATCATGGCTCCTCAGTCGCTCTCAGGAGAGTATGCGCGATGCCCTCCGAACTGCGTCCTGTGGGCCCATGTGTCTGCATTCCTGGGAGGAAGCTCACGGCCTGACTTCACAGGGTTTTGACAGGACCCTCCTGGGTGGAGGCACACCTTCTGCCCTGGCCATCCTCAACTGAGCTTATATGGGAGGCCCTTGTACATGAGAGGAGTCCTGTGGGGATCTCATCCTAGAGGAAGACTCGAGTGGAGCTCTCCCAGGGCCCCTGCCCAGCACGGGCATCAGTTTTTGCTTACAGATTTTAAAAACATTAGGGTTTCTTGCCTGCCATTAAGAGGACACCATCCATTCCAGGTGACCTTGATGTCACCCTTCCCCCCAGTGAACTCTGTGGGGACAAGGCTTGAAGTCCTGGGGACTTCAGCACCATGGTCCTTGCCAGAACCAATTCTACCAGAAATGCCAGCCCTCCCCTAACACCCGTGCCTGTCTAGCCTGGGCTCTTGTCAGGATGGAGACGCAGGGTGGGAACTAGATAGGCCTGCCCTGGACACCCTTGAGGGGTCACAGGTAAAGGCTGTGGCTGGAGTTCACAGAGCCCAGGTATGCAAGACTGCACATACAGTACATGGGTGCCCAGGCTGTGGGAGCAGGGCTGACTAGAATTCTACAGAGGTTGCCTGGAGGGCTTCCTGGAAGAAGAGATCCTGGCACAGCACAAAAGGAAGCACAGGCTTTCCAGGGCTGAGGAGAGGGAGGTCAAGTGAGGCCCAGGTGCCCCTGCCTGAGCCTGTGTCCCCAGAAACTCCTTTTCCCTCTCATCACCCCCACATCCTCCCTGCCACTCCCCGCAGCTCCCTGTGGCCAACAGTACTGCAGCACTCGGCTCTGCTCCACTCCAGGAAGGCCACCTCCTCCTCCCCCCTCCTCCGGCTGTCACCACTCACCGCTCTAGCCTCCAGGGGGTGGGGACCCCAGAGCTGGACACACCCCAGTGTAGCCCCACAGCTCAGCCAGCCGGACAGACTCACGGTCGGACGCAGGACCCCGGAGCCCTGGGGTGGGCAGTGCGCCAGGGTCCCTCGCAGCCTCTTCAAGGTCAGTGCAAGTTGGGTGTACAGCCTTTCTGGAGCCCTTGAGGCCTGTGAGTCTCAGCCCAGAGCTGTCACCCCAGCCCACGAGCCCCAAGGTGGGCTTCACTCCAGGTGCACCTGAGCCAAGTGCTGGGGAAAGGGTATCCCGGGTCCACAGTCAGCACAGGTCCAGGGGTCCATGAGGAGGGGCCCCAGGCTGGGGGCCAGCCTCCTGCTGAGGCCTCACTGGGGACACTCCCCACCGGCCATGGGGAGCTAAAATTGGAAAGTGGCGAGTGGGAGGCAGCTGACACAGCTATTTTGTGCGTTCTTCATCCTCTCCGGTTTCACTCTCCTGCTCCACTAACCTGATCCTGTGCTTCCCTCCCCCACCCTACCGATGAAGAGGTGCCTCAGCCCTCCAGCCACAGTGCAGAGGCTGCTCAGGAGGGCCAGGCCCGGAGCCAATGGGGCCAGCAGTGGTCTGGTCTGAGCTGGGACTCACCAGGAGCACCTGCCCTTTAGAGAAGCTCACTGGACGGCCTCCCTGGGTCTCTGACCCTTTCTGGCCCACACCTCTCTGTCTGTGTAGCACGGAGTGGCCTCCCAGAGCCCTGGCTGTGGGGCTGGAGAAGACAGATCTGCAATTGGAAGATCTTGGGTTAGGGGAGATGGGGTGACCCTACCCATCTCCAGAAGGGTACCGCACAATGTTCCTCTTTCCCTCAGTTCCAGGTCTGAACCTAAGCAACCATTGGAAGACTAGAGACCAGGCTGAAGAGGGTGGGAGGGGCTTAGGTACTGGCCCAGACCTCAGGGATGGCCCAGCAGGGTAGCCAGAGGGAGTGACCAGACACATCCTCGGCCTGATACCGGTCAGCACCTTGGACAGCAGCCAGAGCCCTCCCAGTTCCTGCCTGGCCCTGCCTGGTCCAGCTCGGGCCACTCTGGGGCCTCAAATAGCACAACCTCCAGCCTGCAGCACTAGCTTAGACTGCACAGCACTTCAAGGGGGACCATGGGAGCTGAGGCAGGGACCTGAGATAAGACAGACTCACGGCTTGGCAGAGGAATGGGGTCAGGCAGAGCCCGGAGCTGAGTTTACGGGATCTCAGGGGACCTTGTGGGGCTCCCTTTGCTGAGGCTAAGGGAGGCTCACTGAGAGATGGGAAAACTGACTGACAGGCTACAGACAGTCTCCCCCATGGAAAAGACCCTATGGTTGGGGAAGTCTTGCAGGAACAGCTTGGTGTCCCAAACTTGTCAGCCCATCAGAGAGGTATGAAGGACAGGGAGCTGGTCCGTGAGAAGTCTGAGCTTTGGAGAATCCTCCAAGGAAGCAAGACTGGGAGCTGCAGAGGAAGGAAGGAGGTAGCTGGGTGGGAAGACTTACTGACAAGAGTCCCTAGGGACCAGTATCCTCAGACGGCTCCACAACCCTAGTAAGGGTCCATCAGGGGATGCGAGGCAAGGCTGGGGCTGGAGATCCTCACTCATGCTTCTTCCTCCAGCCCTCTCCAGGCCATGGGCATCAAGACAGCACTGCCCACAGCTGAGCTTGGCCTCTACTCCCTGGTGCTGAGCGGTGCCCTGGCTTATGCTGGCCAAGGTCTCCTGGAAGCATCGCAAGGTAACAGAGAGGCCCTGGGATAGGAGCCTGGAAAGCCTCAGTGTTCTGACCAACAGACCAGAAACTGGAGGCTGCAGACCCTGAGGATTCTCTAGGCCCCGGGCCGGGCACAGTCCCAAACACATTTAAGACCCCTGCAGCCCAGAAAGCTTCCTGCTTCCCCACCCTCCTCAGATGGGGTGGCCCAGGAAAGGCATAGAAGGGGCCCCTACTCATAGGTCACACTTTGTTCTCAGATGGGGCCCACAGGAAGGCCTTCCGGGAGTCTGTGAGGCCTGGCTGGGAGTACCTGGGCCGCAAGATGGTAAGTTTCCCACAGGTCCCTGGCCCCTGGACACACCCCACCCCCTGGACACACCTCACCCCATACCCTCCCCTACTCTATTCTTGCTGTTGTTCTCATGTCATATTGCAAGGAAGGCTCTGCCTTGAACTTCAGGACCTTCTGGCTCATTTAGGACAAGTTGGCCCTCTGGTTCCTGCCTTCCAGAAGTAGGCGGTGGTGGCGGGGGTGAGGGGGTAAAATGTCAGGAGCGAGCTGAGTACAGGGGAGGCAGAGCTTTGAGGAGCAGGCCTGTCCTTTAGGACCTTCATCTATTCTCTCTTCCTGGACACTTCCCTCAGAGTGAGGGTAGACACCTACAGCCTCTGTCCCAGAACATGGGGCAGGATCTCTGATTGGCTCTCCTCTCTCCACTACCCTCACCTGCCTTACTTCTTCCTGCTCCGGCTGTCCAGGATGTGGCCGACTTCGAGTGGGTGATGTGGTTTACCAACTTCCGAAATATCATTGTCTTTGCCCTCTCTGGACACGTGCTGTTTGCCAAACTCTGCACAATGGTGGCCCCCGAGGTGAGCTGGGCCTCGGGTGTGTGGTCTCCTCCTGTCTGCCCCTTCTTTATCCTGAATGCCGTAGGAAACCCATCCCAGGGTCCCCTTCCATGTGCACAGAGAGGTTAACTGGGGCTGCTTGTGTCCACAGCTCCGCTCCTGGATGTATGCTGTGTATGGAATCCTGGCTGTGGTGGGCACAATGGGCCCGTGGTACCTGCTGCTGCTGCTTGGCCATTGTATGGTCCTCTATGTGGCCTCACTCTTGGGCCAGCGCTGGCTGTGCCTTGCCCTTGGTCTGACCAGTCTGGCGTCCTTCAAGATGGACCCCGGGATCTCTTGGCAGGTATGCAGAAGACCCCAAAGTTTTCCCCTCCAAGCCAAGTAAGGTGACCTTTTGCACCCCAGCTCATCCCTTGCTCTGTCATGTCGCAGAGCTAAAGCCAGCTACTGTTGCCTGGCAGGGCTGGGCCCAGCTCCTACAGGAAGCTGGGAAGGGGCTTTCCCAGAAGCACAGACCTGCTAGTGAGCCAGGGGCTTGCTGTCTCCTTCCAGAGTGGGTTTGTAACAGGCACCTTTGATCTTCAAGACGTTCTGTTCCATGGGGGCAGCAGCTTCACAGTTCTACGGTGCACCAGCTTCGCCCTGGAGAGCTGTGCTCACCCCGACCGCCGCTACTCCCTTGCTGACCTGCTCAAGTACAACTTCTACTTACCCTTCTTCTTCTTTGGGCCCATCATGACCTTTGACCGCTTCCATGCTCAGGTAAGGGCAAACCCCCATAGGCTCACAGAGCGTGGCTGGGTCTCCTTTTTCTGACCTTCTGTCTTAGACATAGCTCCTCAAGCAGGAGCACCCTGTCCTCAGGAAGCTGTGTCTCCTCTCCCCAGGCCTTGTGTGGTTCCCCTCTCAGACAGGGCTCTGCCCCTCCAGGTAAGCCAGGAGCCAGTGAGGCCAGAAGGCGAGCTGTGGCGCATCCAGGCCCAGGCAGGACTCAGCGCGGCAGCCATCATGGCCGTCGACGTCTTCTTCCACTTCTTCTACATCCTCACCATCCCCAGTGATCTCAAGTTCGCCAGCCGCCTCCCAGACAGTGCTCTTGGTGGGTCCCCAGCGCAGGGTCGAAGCAGGGCCATCACCAGAATACTTCCATGCACACAGCACCCACAGGTGCTAGGACTCGGAACTGAGTCTGAAATGTGTAGGATACACATTTGCTTCATCACACAAAACCCTCACTCTCCCAGACTGTGGTGGCACTTGAGGGTGTGGCTGCTTTTCATGGGTCACTGGGGCCTGACACACACCTCCAGAAAGGTGCAGGGTCTCTGTGAAGGTGGGGGTAGGACAGAAACAAGACTTTGTGCATGGGAGAGGCGAGGCTCAGAATTTGGTTGTCCATATGGGTGGTCAGTGCACTGACCTCCAGATGGTGATGTCACCTGTCCCCAGCGGGCCTGGCCTACTCAAACCTGGTGTACGATTGGGTGAAGGCAGCTGTCCTGTTTGGTGTCGTCAACACTGTGGCACGCCTGGACCATCTGGACCCTCCTCAGCCTCCGAAGTGCATTACTGCACTCTATGTCTTCGGGGAAACGTGAGTGAGGAGGGCGGCCTGTCGCTGATCCCCACCCCTCCTTGGCTTGGTCAGCCATGCCCAAAGGCTCTGCGTCTCGCAGACTCATGCACGTGTACTCTCCCCACAGGCACTTCGACCGTGGCATCAATGACTGGCTTTGCAAGTGAGTTGGAGAAGGTACCAGCCTTCCTGCTGGGCGGTCCAACGGGCTGGGGGGCTGTTGATTGTTTTAGAGATTGGCTCTGGGTCAGAGGAAGCAGGAGGTGGTGGGGAGGCTGTGCCAGCTGCCTGGGTGACAGATAGCTTTGGAGTCTGTGAGGCCCCAGAAATGGTGGGAGTAGACACAGTTGGCAGCTTGGTATGAGGTCATATTTAGTAGGGTATCCGGGGAGTAGGGCAGTGCCCCAATTCCTACCTGCCACCTGGGAAACTGGACAGGACACTTTCACACAGAAAACCTAGTTGACATTGGGAGGGCCTCCTTGTAGAGACTCAAGAGACACCTTTGTGGAGACTTGGGGGAACATTTAGGCTTGAGAGTCTGGACTCCAGAGAAGCCTGGAGGACTGGTGGTCCTCCATCCAGTGAGCATTATGAGTTGGGTGAAGGGGACCAGGCTCAGAGAGTCCAAATCCTGAGAGGGAGAGTGAATTGAGGAGGGCCAAGGGGCAGCAAGATGGGACCACAGGGACTGAGGAAAATCCAGCAGAAAGACATGAAGAAAGTGGTCAGTAGGAGAGGACACATGGCCATGTGAAGCTCAGAAAGCAGGGTGTGCAGTGCAGGCGCAGAGGCTCCCAAGTGGGCGCTGCCATAAGCCAAGGAGGGCTAGTACTGGCGGCATGGGGCTTCTGCTTTCCCTAGAGTGACAGGGCAGGGAGAGGAGCTGAGGACCTGCTGGGGAGTATTGCAGGGGATCCTGGAAAGCCAGAAGAGCAGCTTCAAGGAGGAGTGGGACATAGTGGGGGAGTAGAGGAAGATACGGGACAGAGGGTGGCTAATAGAGGCAGGTCCCCAAGAACAGGTCGGCCTTGAAAAGCAGAAGGAGGAGGAGAGGGATGGAGGGGCGGGAGAATGGGCAGAGGAGGATGACCAGATTAGCCACAGATGCTGAAGCAAGCAAGCAAGGGTGGCCAGCCGAGAGACGCAGTAGGTCAGGGGTGTGGTAGTCATTTCCAAGCAGGAAGATGAAGCTGAGCGGAGAGATCCCAGGAGGGACTGGAGGGAGAGCATTTAGGATGCAGTGCCCGAGGAGGTAAATTTTCCATGAGGTAGGGAGGGGAGTGACCAGAGTCTCCTGGGCGGGTGAGCAGGAAGAAGCAAGAGTTTGTAATGAGGGTGGCCGCTGTGAGCCTGTGGAGGGTGGTAGAGATTGGAGAACTATAAGGCCAGCAGGCATGGACAGTGAAGCTTCACTGGGCAGAGTAGGGCTTTAGAAGAGGTGAGATTTCAAGTTGGGGTGTGATCCTGGGAGTGTGTAGATGAGATAAGGTGGGGAAGAAAGCCCTGGAGATGAGGTCGGGGAGTAAAAGGCTGGTGTGTGGCAGGCAGTATGGCAGGCGCTGTGTGGTAGGAGCTGTGTGGCAGGCGCTGTGTGGCAGGCACTGTGCGTGGGAGGCGCTGTGTGGCAGGTGCTGTGCATGGCAGGCGCTGTGTGGCAGGTGCTGTGCGTGGCAGGCGCTGTGTGGCAGGTGCTGTGCGTGGCAGGTGCTGTGTGGCAGGCGCTGTGTGGCAGGTGCTGTGCGTGGCAGGCGCTGTGTGGCAGGCGCTGTGTGGCAGGCGCTGTGTGGCAGGCGCTGTGCGGTAGGTACTCTGGATGCAGCACAATGCAAGGTCTCTGAACTCACAGAACTTACAGTCCTGTGAGGAAAGCAGGCCACGAGCAGATGAAGATGCATGCACGCACATATGCAGGCAAGCAGGCATGCACGCCTGCACTAGTGAGGAAAGCAGGCCATAAGCAGATGAAGACACACACATGCAACACATGCAACACATGCAACACATGCAGGCATATGCACACACGCATCTAGAGAGTGGAAAGTGTGGGAGAGAAAATGGTGTGACTGGGTAGGGCAGCTGGCCTTGGCTGGAAGCTTCGTTAGATAGGAGTCTGAGCAGGCCTCTAAGAGGACATGTTTGAACTCAGGCTTGTGTGAGGTCAGAGAAGAGGAAAAGTGTACACTCTGAGGTATGAATTATGTCTGAAGATCCAGCTCATGAGGGGAGGAGTGTAGGGTACGAAGTCAGGACAGGAGGCAGACACATGGCTGCAGAGCGTCTTCATGCCATAAAGAGCTTCATTTATTATCGGAGGGTGAGTTGTGAACTGATGTAACTTGAGCCACACTTTAAAGTAAGTTTTATTATTCCATGTGTACATGTGTGGGCCTGAATGTGTGTATGTACACCACATGCTTGCAGTTGATGCCTGCATAGGCCAGAAGAGATCCTGAATATCCTGAAACTGAAGTTGTGAGTCACCTGATGTGGGTTCTATAACAACAGTGCACACTCTTAACTGCCGAGACATCCCTCCAGCCCCATGAGCTGCTCTCTTAAAGCATTCGTGGAGAATGTAGTGGGGTCAAAGGCAAACACAGGACTAAGAGGCCCTGAGCAGTAATGACAGGGACCCCCTGAACGATAGCAATGGGGTGCAGGGGGCAGGCAGGGGTCACGACCCAGAGCTGACAGAACTTGGGCCTTGGGTGTTGGAGAATCTTGACTACAGCCTACGGCCTGAGTAACTGTCCACTGGTGTTCAGCTGAGGTGTGGCTGGGAGCTTGGCTTGAGAGGAAGTGGGAGAAGCAACCTCTGGAGTGAGATGTCTCATAGCAGATGGATATCTGAGTAAGGAGACTGAGCCAAAGACACAGGCTTAGGTCATCCACAGACTGTTCTGAAAAATCTCAAGTCTAGGTGGGTCAGAGCTAGGAACTAGAGAAATGCAGCTGCAGATACGAAAGTCCAAGATTGCCCTCCACAGTTTGGAGCCGGGCAAGGAAAGATGCACGGTCCAGAGGTGGACACACCATGCACCGCCCTGCTGTGCATCCCATGCTCCTGAAGGCTCTTCTCCTGTCTTCCTTGCAGATATGTGTACGACCACATTGGCGGGGATCACTCCACCGTGATCCCAGAGCTGGCCGCGTCTGTGGCCACGTTCGTCGTCACCACTCTGTGGCTCGGGCCTTGTGACATCGTCTACCTGTGGTCTGTTCTTAACTGCTTCGGCCTCAACTTTGAGCTCTGGGTACAGAAGCTGGCAGAGTGTGGGCCACTGGCACAGATCGAGGTGGGCAGGAGGTTCCAGGCTGTGACTGGCTGGGATCAGCCTGATAACAGGAGGTGGTGGCACAGTGCTTTCTGAGTCATCCAGGCACACCTGGCCCCTGGTCCAGAACTTTTTCCCTAAGCCTGTCTTGTTTGCCAGGACAGTGTTTCACACAGTGGGAGCCTGGGTCGCCCTGACCTCTGAGTGGCAGGGCCTGGCTGCATTAGTCAGCTCTTGCCATCCCTCTGGACCTGAGTGACTGACTGACCATGTCCCTCTCTCCCGGCCCTCTTGTCGACATATTCTTGGATGGCAGGCCCGGCTATCGGAGCAGATGTCTCGGAGGGTGCGGGCCCTCTGTGGGGCTGTAAACTTCTGGGCTATCATCATGTACAATCTCGTGAGCCTGAACAGCCTTGAGTTCACAGAGCTGGTTGCCCGGCGCCTCATACTTACAGGTAAGAGGCAGAGTGAGAGGACAGAGCATGAGCCCAGCCTCACATGAAAGACAAGAACCTCTGATCTACCTAGCTCACAGGCAACACCCTAGCCCTGGAGAGACTCAGCAGGGGTGTGGGATGCGAGGCAGAGTCTCTAGGATGGGATGCTCCAGGTGTCATGGCTCCTTCTCCAACAGGCTTCCCCCAGACCACACTGGCAGTCTTGTTTGTCACCTACTGTGGTGTCCAGCTGGTAAAGGAGCGTGAGAGATCCCTGGCACTGGAGGAAGAGCAGAAGCAGGACAAAGAGAAGCTAGAGTAGGGGTGGGGACAGAGGACCGGGCTCTGCTCTGCTGCTCCTGGGCCCTAGGCCCAGGCCATGGAGCCTGACCAGTAGAATAAAAGACTTTTCTACCATAGTAGTTTCCTGGCTCCTTGTCCACTCTGGGCAGGGGGTTGGCGGTTCCAGGCTTTGCGGGGAAGGGTCACACACAAGACATGATGAGGTGTCCCGTGAGCACAGCACCACCCACTTGACAGCCCAACACTGGTCTAACCAAGCCCTTAGTCCTCAGCACTCCGGACACTGGTTCTTTGTGGCGGCTGATTCTAGACCCTGGGCTAGATGCTTAGAAACACTTTATTGTTCCTGAGATTCCTAAGGGAGATCTGGGTTAGCACAAGAAGGTGCCATCGACGGAGACACTCCCATCTGACTGGCACGGGCACTGAGTCCCTTGGGAGACTCTATGGCACACACAGTCA
>JADRCD010052711.1:22500-24899 GCA_019843815.1 Montemys delectorum | reverse complement strand
TTATTCCTGCTGTCATTAACACATGAGCACTGGTAAGAATTAATTTCGATTTCATAATATTAAAAACAGTCATATATGTTTCAAATGTTTGAATGTGTTCAGTTTTTCTGTTTCTCTTTTTGTTATTCTTATTGAAAACATATTCACCTGAACCTCACAAGTCCAAGCTTCCAGCCTTTGAAACTGTGCCAGTTGTCAGCACCTGCTGGTGACATAGAGAATTGCAGCTTAACTATACAAGACTATGTAAGAGTGGGAGAGGGTGGGGTGACAGGCATTGGGAGTGGGGAGGCAAAAGGGGTTTGTTCCTGTTTTTGTTTGTTTGTTTGTTTGTTTGTTTTGGAGGGGAAAATGTACATGTAAATAAAGAAAATACCTAATTAAAAAAAAAAAGAGGAAGAGGCAACTTACACTGGATTTAAATGTGTAGAATTCGTTTGTATGGAAAAAGGAAAGCATGGAAGACAAACTGATAGTCACTCCAAGCTAACATTCATCAAACTGTTTCTAACTTGGAAAATGTTAAAAGGTTAAATAAATAAAAGGTTGCTGGGCATTTTCATGCTGTAAGTTTATATTGTAATGTCACTCATATTTATTAACTCCAGTATGTCTCAGGTATAGTATTATATCATAATAGTAATAGTTACTAGATAGAGAACATCTAGTCTTCAAATAAAAAGTGACAAACTTGCCAACTCATGACCTGATAATCGCAACACTTAGTATAGTTGCTGATATCTCCTTACTATTCAATGTAAATCAAATGCTAGCTTAGGCTACTCTGCTGATATGAAATCTTTCATTGTTCATAGCTGCCTTGGAAAGTCATAGGTATCATTAGTGCTACATGCCAGATACTCTTTAAAGCCCTTTCATATAACAATATGTCGAGACAACACAAATACCCTTTCTTTTAAGGTATGAATGGGGAGATGTAATAATGAAGGTGGCATTGAGACTTGAGTGAGAGTGTGGCTCCAGGACCTGTTGGTTACTCATTTGCTGTTTTATCATCCTTTCAGTAGTTCTAAGAAAGTAGCTATGTGTTTTCACTCCCGAAATCACAGTTAAAGAAAATGTTCCTATTTTCTTTTAATCTCTACAGCCACCTGGAAATGTTTAATGAATCTAGGTGGATTTTTAAGGTACCTCCTACTTTAGTCTGGAAGCCTAGGTGTGATGGTACTAGAAACTTCAAAGCTGGTTTTCATCATATGGTAGGGATACTTCTACCTGTGCATGATTTAATTATACCTCCAATCTCATTGGAGGAGCTGTGTACATCAAAAGATTGTTAATAATCATTTTGTACTGAAAACAAGAGAATAACCACACAACCAATTTATCATTTTCTAGACCTCAGTTTTGAGAAGGTAAGAACCACTAGTTTTCAGAACAGAAATGTCAACACCAGCACAATCTACTCACTTAATGATTAGCCAGTTGTTGATGTTATATATGAACATGTTTGCATAAAAAGTTTCATTTCATAGGCAGAGTTAGCTACATAAATAGTCTCTCAATATGTTTTCAACAAGAACTGACTGTCTATTGTCATTATTTATAAAACAGAGTTTCAGTGGAATAGGGGGGCTTTAAAATCATGCATGGCATTGTTTGTCCACCTATCAAAATCCATCCCTGAGGTAACATACTAAATATTCCAGCTGTCATACTGTCCCATGCTTCTGCTTATCCTCTTGAAATGTACTACAGGTACACTGCTTTCTAATGGCTTCTATGTAATCAATCACTGATGCTTGGTGATATTTCAGATATGAAATTGAAATGGAAATTTCTGGTTTCTTTGGAGACTCATTGTATCATGTCATGTTTTCCTGGAAGCTGTCTTATGAGTGCATGTTTTGCCAAAGCAGATATGTGAGAAGGTGTTTTGCTGAGAACAAACATGTGGTACTTTTCTGGAAGCTGTCTTGTGAAAGGGCATGTGACAGTTTCCTGGAGCATACACTTTAGAGGGCATGTAATGTTTAGAAAGAATATAAATATAACCCCAGAGACAATGGGAGGATGCTCTTGCATTGGTTCACCTTGCAATGCTTTGCTGATCTTCGCTGATCTTCCCCTGTGCTTTAGAGAGAAAAGTGCCAAAGAACTTCCTGCTACTTGCATGGACTTGTGCCAAACTGAGCCTTGCAGTTTCTTCTGGATCATACCACTGCTATGGATTCATGTTTTGTGATTGCCTATTGGACTGTACTGCTGTTACTGATTCATGTTTGGAATTTCTCCAAAGAACTACTTCTAAAGAGGGCCATATCCTCCATTTCCCATTACCCTTTCTTCTCCCCTACCTTTGATAGGTGGGCTAGCAGGAAGATTAAAATATTTAAGAACCCTCATTAAAATATGTTTAAAAAAATCTAAGCCGACAT
>JADRCD010052711.1:0-17500 GCA_019843815.1 Montemys delectorum | reverse complement strand
CTATGAACAACAAGAAAGAGAACGAACAGTTATAATTCACTTTGCAACTTGCCCAATTTTAAAACTGCCAAAGAAAAAAAGATTAATATTTGGAAATTATTTTATGAGCAAGCATTCCAATTTTTTGCATGAAATCAAACACAGTAGGCGTCATCTTTGATCCTAATTTCGAAACACTTCTTATAAATGGCTCATAACATCTTTATCTGTGCTGTAAGAGAGCTATTTTCACTTGAACTACACAGTATATAATTGAAATCAGAGTTGTAAATTACACAGCCATCTGTCCTTAAGCTGTCACAAATCATACATGGAAGAGCATATGTATAATGAGAATAGACTGACAAACTTTTTAGAGTTTACATGCTTCTGAGTTAATTAATCCTTTATCCTATGCATTTCCAAGGTTCTTTAACAATATGTTTGATGAATTTGTTTAATTACATGAATAGAGTATGTGTGGATGTAGATGGTTTATAATGTCACTGTTATAAATCCAAAGAATTGGCCATGTCTTTTAAAAATGAAAACAATATGTATGTATATATTTATGTACATGTATATGTATACTGTATGTTATATATATATATACACTATGTTATAGTATATATGTGTGTGTTTATATATATGGTTGTATGTATGTATTATAGAGAACACATGTCTATAAGCCTCATTCATTTTTCTCACCTTGTTATCAATGTTGAAAGTGGATATTAGCAGTTACACTTTAATATTAATGGAGATTTAATTGAATGTACATCATCATTTTATCCCACAAAAAAGGAAGTATGATGTAATGCTTTCAGCACTAATATGAATACCAATCACTTCAGAAGAGCTGTATGTTATCTGTAAACCAGTTTCTCCTTTTCTTAAATGTATGCCCTGTGTTAGTTACAGAGTTCAATCATAGGAATCAAATATATGTTAAGGTATTTGAATGGTTTTCAAATGAACATGTGCAAGCAGGCCTAAGTAAGAATTAGTGAAAGTATCTATGTGATAATATAAATATATTACTTTATAAACAAAGTAAATAATCTCTTTTTTTTTGTATTTTTGTTTTTTCAAGACAGGGTTTCTCTGTGTAGCCCTGGCTGTCCTGGAACTCACTCTGTAGACTAGGCTGGCCTTGAACTCAGAAATCTGTCTGCCTCTGCCTCCCAAGTGCTGGGATTAAAGGCGTGTGCCACCACTGCCTGGCCAAAGTAAATAATCTTTATGAGTAAAATAAAATTTCTTGTTTTAAATGCTGTGATAGCATGTGTCATGCTACCTGTAACGCCATCTAAATTCCCATCAATGATCAATTGTAAGTAACTGTTGTGCAAGTGTACAAGAAACTACCAGAAACTATACAACCACAATGTTGGAAAATGCCTGAGATTCATTTAAAGTATAACTGGCATTGAATGGAAATAGTAAAATAGTGGTGAAGAACTGAAAAGGTTCCTATAATATGTTCCCCAAGCAGGAAAGAATTGAAGTTATATTCCAAAGTAGTGTTTCTCAATGTGTGGGTTGTGACTCCTTTGGGGGTTGCATAACAGATATCCTGGATATCAGATATTTACAATACAGCTCATAGCAGTATCAAAGATAAAGTTATAGAGTAGCAATGAAGTAAATTTATGGTTGAGGTCATGACAACATGAGAACTGTATTAAAAGATCCCGGCATTAGGAAGGCAGAGAGCCACTGCTCTGTAGCTTTTCCCCAGCCCTGTTTTTCGGGGACAATCTATGCCTGTTTATAAGAACAAGAACCCCCCCACACACACACTCCTCTTAATAAATAGGACAAAGAAATTTTTTTAAAGATTTATTTATTTTTATTTATATGAGTACACTGTACCTGTCTTCAGACACACTCCAGAAGAGTGCATTGGATTCCCCCATTACAGATGGTTGTGACCCACTATGCGCTTGCTGGGAATTGAACTCAGAACCTCTGGAAGAGCAGTTAGTGCTCTTAACCGTTGAGCCATCTCTCCAGCCCCAGTCTACAAATCTTAATTATTCACAGAACAACGATTTAAAAAAGAAAAGAAAAGGAAAGAAAAAAGAAACCCTAGAAGGTTTTGGAACAGAAAGGAGAGGACAAAGAAATTTTAAGTCATGTGAAATTGCCTTTATCATCAGATGGACAGGAGGCAAAAGCTGATCAATCTGCCTTACACAAATGCATTCTCCAAAGCTCTCAAGTGCTTCTGTGACAGCCCACACAATTAAATAGAGCAGCATGCTCCTGCAATCCTTGGAGAAGTAGTGAAGATTTTAAGTGAAGTAGGGGCAACCAATGCTTTCAATGGGACAGGTGGCCAGCACACATCAGTCGTGATTTGACTATTTTGCATCAGAAGTGTTTCAGGGCATACTTTGAGAAAGCATATCATGGAGTTTGTAAGAACCCAAAGGCAAGCTGGATCATAGTGGTGCACAGTGCAGTCAGCTGTACGTCCTTGTGCAGGCATCAGAGAGGAGACGCAAAGGCTTTTTGCTCTTTAGCACTGTAATGACAAATTTTGACACTCTGGCAGAGTTTTCATTGTGAATCCTTTCTCCATTTGTTGTCCTAATCTGGCAATGGCATTAACTCTGCAGATCACTGCTGTGAATAGGAAGCATGTCAGTGGCCTTGCAGAATACCAGGCCCATTTCACATGTACCATGCCTTTTAAATGCAGTCAAGACTCCTAGATAGACCTTGCTTGTCTACAGTCTTTCTTTTCTAACATTGAATTGACATACCTATGTGGTATAAAAATGTGTTTATGATCAAGTGCAATTTAATCTGAAATATTCATTGTAGAGCCCATATGGCCCCAGATGAGAGAAAATATATGGTCACTTACATTTACATCAAGACAAACCCAATGTGTAGTGATGTACTAACATAGAAATCCACAAAGAAACTCACATAGAAGTATACAATCTAACAATGTAATTTGCTTGTACTGTTCTAAATATTATAGACCATGGGGGCTATATCTTAATAATGTAAGCAATGGTTGTAAAACTTGTTACTTTACAAAGCAAATCCTTTTTGTAAAACTGTGGCAATTTCTTTTCAGGTTTTAAAATTATCTTGAGTTATCCTTGAATATAACTTTAATTCTAGTAATTACAAGAGGTTGTATTGAGTTTGTACTTTAGTTTGTCCATTAACATAACATGCAAAAATGGCAAAAAAACCCTCCCCCTTTATATTCTTTCAGAAGGTTTCTCATGATCAATCAACACTTATGAATGGAACTCTGGACTGTTTTCTTTAAGCCAAACTCCTTCGAAGAGGAAACACATTATGGGAGGTGCACTTTCTGAGATCACTTTCAGTCCATAGTAGGCCATGCACTGAGAAATGGCCACTCTTAACTTAGTCTTCTTTATGATTTGCTAGTCTGTTTGACTTCCACATAAAGACTTCTTCTCAAGGGCAGTGTCTAGAGTTGTCAGAAGGCTTTGTAATTGTAACCATAAACAAATTACTTTAGGAAACAGGCCAGAGCCACTAGCCACAATAAAGGAGCTTGTTCAAGAGTGTGCTTGATTACTGTATATCACATTCCTTATTAAACAGGGAGGAAAAGCAACTGTGGGTGAAGTAATAAACATTTTAACGGAGATTTAATGACTAAAATAGGAGACATGCTGAAGAATGATATTCTCTATTTAAGGCTTTTTTTCTTCTTAGAGATGACAAAGTAGGAGAATGATCTGTCTTAAATGACAAGTTCACTGAAAGTCTGGTCAGCAGGATAAAATTCCCTGTTCTATTAAGTTTATTTGAAAATCTATTTGATTGCATCCAAACCAGAGACAGCTGGACCAGTACTAAGCAGAACCAAGAGAATATGACCTGCTAAGCATAGTCAGGCCAGTACAAAAATGTAGGAGCCTGCTGCCCACCACCTGGGACCCTCTGGCATACTCTACATAAGCAATTTTTTAAAACAGACTCAATCCTGTTGGGTATTTTGGTTTGTTTAGCCTCGGTAAAATCAGACTTTCTGATGGGAGGTAGAGTGGGGGTAGTGAGGGAAGTTTTTAAAAGCTGATTTTTAAAAAGCCGTGCTTTTAGAACATCAAATGGCTCTACAAAACAACATTTTGATGATTTAAGTGTAAATGAATCAGAAACATATGGATTGCATTTCCCTCCACATGCACAGGGGTCTCAGACTTAAAGAGGGGAAAGAAAGGCTTCAGGCAACACGCATTTGGGGTTTTGCTAAACACAAAAGCATTTGAAAATTCTAAACTATGGCAAGCACACAGTGCAGTTGGGTGTGTCCATCATGGACAGTAACGCATTTTATAGGTTTTTAAAATATTAGATAATTAAATGTCCATTCTTTAATGCATCTAAAATGTAAGCTTATGTTATATGATTTTCCCTTGTAAGTGCACAAGTGCTTAGGGAAGCTGGCATTGGTTATTTATTGTAAAAAGTAGTGGTTAAAATAAAATAATGGCATAATTTTTTAGACAAAACAGTCTCCAACCAGGTAAAATGGTTAATAGTTAAAACAACAAAAAAGCATATTTGTATATATTGTAAAAAAGAAAGTTGAGAGGGGCTATCATGACCATATATCATAAGAGGTCATTATTCTACAGCCTAGAACTTAAAAACTAGCAGATGTACATATGCATGATATATATATACATATATATATACATATATATACATACACACACGTGTGTGTGCATAGGCAGATGTGTATATAACATGCTTATGTATGCACATACTTGTGAACATCATTACTAATAAATCCCTTTATCAGGTCTCCAAATGCACAATTTTAATGTCATTAATTGATACTAAATGCATATATATATATGTCCTACTAAACAGGTACAATGAAGAGTTCAAGTTTTCTGAATTTGTAAGCTCTCTCATTTTGTCTCATTTCATTTTGCATGTAATTTCCTTCACTTTGTGTAACTCGTATGTCTACATGACTGGAAGACATTTACTATAAATGAAACTGAATCAAAAATCATTGCAAATTATTTCATTAGTAATGTTTTCAAAGACTGTAATACTTATTCCAATGTGTTATGACAAAGAAGAATAAGATGCTTAAGTTTTATTCTACAAATATGCAAAACTAGGTAGATACAAGGAAGATAAACATATATTCTCCATTATAAGATTATGATCATCTGAACTCATAAGTTTCTTTTCAGAATAACTTTCCTCTAGGAAGCATGTCAATATAAGAAGCAATCAGATAGCAGAGTGTCCTATGCCCAATGTCAGGGCAGTGACAGTGAGTTGGGTTGCAAGAGAGTCCAATAGCTGCACTACCAAGATTTACATAGGATGCTGTTATAGTGCAACTAGAAGGTGAGAGGAATTAATAGGGTCTGTTTAGTAAGCGTTCAAATGAAACAAAATGTCAAAGAAGGCTATATATAGATGCATAACTCTAATTTTTAAAAAACTTCTTATAAATAAATTAACTTGGATTTATACTATTAATTTCATCATTTGCTAAATTTTATACTACAATAATCTTTTTCTTATTTTCTACCATAAACCTCCCCACACTGGGCAAAATATTGTAAGTCATTTACTGCTAAAATTTAAACTGAATTTAATATGATTTGTGCATTATTTTCTGATCAGTTCAAACATTAGAGTTATGAGATGTTAAATAGCATTACTAGAAATTCAGTGAATGAAATAACTTCAAAGTCATCTGGTTCAATCTTTATCTAATGCTGGCATCTTCTCAACAGTGTTCCTGATAGGATCATCCAGTCTTAAACAAAAGATGTATGTGCACTTCCACATTAAGTACTACTTAACCTCCATTCAAACCCAAATGGACCCAAAATCTAGAGCTAGATCTTTCTTTTTCCATTAAAGGTCAGTGCTTTTGGAAGAGCACAGAGAATATTGATTTAACAAATGACACATGGTTATGAACTGTTTCTCCCACAGAAGATAAGCACTATGGCAAGGATACATTACAAATATAACAGACCATGGTCCAATTAAATACAATAAAATTCTCATCACAAATGCCCTCATCTCTCATCTACACCTATCGATAAAGTAGAACTCTGGAAGAACTAAGCCCCTTTGGGAAAAAAAATCAATATTGCAAAATTAATAAGTTTTTAATAACATATTGATAACAAAAACAGAAGAGATGGCTTGTTGAATAATGACTGAAAGATAACAGTAATTGACAATGTCATAAGGGCTAGATTTTGACTTCAGAACCCTCTTAAACAACAAGTTTTTAAAAAATGAGTACTAGACACTGACAAAACCATTCAAGGCAACATTAGATCAGCCTTGACTCCTGGCAGACACAAAAGAAAGCCAGATGCCCTGTGCCACAAGTTTCAACATATGATTGATGACTCCAGCCCTTTTGGAATAGAATCTTTTGAAATGGTTTTCTGTGGTTCCAAACAATACTCTCTCATAAACTGACCAATCACATAAATTTCCGCTATGAGTTTACCAAGGTAGTGGTTCTTAAGGGAACTAGGAAGACTGAGATATCTCTTTATTTTTATGATTTTTTTTATGTGCAAGTGAGTGTCTCTCTGTGTGCACACATGTGTGGATGCTAGAAGAGGGTGTGGAATCCCATGGAGCTGGAGTTATGGAGTGGCTGTAAGTCCCCCAAGTGTGGGTGACAGATAACAAACTCTGGTTCTCTGTGAGAGCAGAATGCCCTATTAACCTCTGAGGCATCACTCCAGCCCCACGAGATACTTGTTTCTTTCTCACTTTAAAGTGCCATAAGTTGCAACCAGAAGGTTATCCTTATGCATGACCTCAGGTAATTTAAAGAAATATAGGACAACTGAGAAACTTTTGTTGCTTTTTAAATTATTTCATGAGCAGGGGGGCATTCACACAAGAGTTACTGTGTTATATAACTTGAATCTGGCCCTTGATAACCACCCACAATATGGGTAATGAATAAATCAATGAGGGGATGACCATCCTCATCCTCAGGAGGTATTACATTTGGAATTTCACTCTTCCTAAGTACAGACTATCATTTACCATACATATAATATTAAAAGAGTGTCACTCCATGAGGCTGTGGTATCAGAGTGGAATGGGTACTCATCACTTAAGAAGCACAGTTCGTGTAGCTTCCAAGTAGTAGCTTTTTAAAGATGTAACTAATGAGGAATATCTCCAAATATATCTCTGGGAAGCTAAATCATAGTATGGTGTTTTAGTATCAGTGCTTATACACTCTCTTGTCTATTATCTACCTTTGTGATTTTGAGCAAATGAGTCAGTCTTTCTGGACATCAATATCATAACTGCAATAGTAAGTCTGTGTACTCTCACTGAAACGTTTACAGGGTCTGAATGTGGAAATTGTATAGATTATTATCTGGTATGTAGCAACCCATCAATTGTGGGAGCCACTATTTTCTCCGAAGAGATATATATATATATATATATATATATATATATATACATATATATACACACACATATATATACACACAAACATACATACATATGTATATATTTATACATATATTATATTTATATGTATATATAGACATACACACATACATATATACACATATACATATATATGTATATATTTATATACATATTTATTTATTTATTTATTTATGTATGTATATTCCCCCCAGGAGGCATCAGGACTTTACATTAGTCGACTGATTTCTCCTGCTGCAATTAGAGGGAAGACAATATGGAGAGATGTTTCCCTCAGAGAAAGTGGTAGAGACCTGATTCTTGTCCCAAGTTTAGCTGAGCACTTGATGCTTATCTAATGGAGTAAAAGAAGAGCAAAGGCATTTAAGGAAAGAGAGTGTAACCACCTTCCAACCACACACCTCCAGCTCCTTCCTGCCCCACCCCCATCCAGTCTCTCCAGACATGTTTATCCTGAGCAAGGAGAATGCAAGAGAATGCAGAAGGGGTACCTGCCCCAAAGCTTGGGGAACCAACTTGAACTAAAGCACTTAGATTATTCTGTACTGCCTCCAGAATACAGCTGCAATAAAGAGCTTGAAGCTGTAAGACACACACACACACACACACACACACACACACACACACACACACCACCCCAAACTGAATTTCTTCCAGAACTGCAGAAATGAAAAGAAATCAGGTGCCTTGAGAAGTTAAAAGCTGAATGCCTAACTGTTGGCAGAGAGACTGTAAAGGAACCTGGCCTACCCCTGAACCTCCTTAATGACCTTTCCAGTTTGTAAGCTCTACAATTCTTGCTGTTTTTGGAACAAGGCTCCAAAATCACTGATGCCATGTACACTGCATGAAAATTGAGCCACACAGTTTCAGGACAATTGATCATAGATCTTTTCTTGCTTTTATAACTTTTATAGTTTTAATGTTTCAGTTTCTAAATGGGAAATTATCATTATGGAAAAACTGGCTAGCAGAGAGTCCCAATTTTCTTGTTATATTGTGATAGAGGAGTACATAATATCAGCAGTGTAGCTAAAAAAAACCTTAGTGATCAGTTGTCTATGAAAATTCAGTCTTATTGATATACTGGAAATATAAACAAGTGTATCTTAATTTGCCACAGCAATACAGCTGGAATATCAGTGCTTTCAACAGTTTGAATTCAAGATTCTTCTTTGTTTTTGTTTTTAATTGATGGATCCTAAATCAACATGAGTCATGATTTTTTTTTTACCTGAACCGTAGAATACTGTGAGGCAATTTGCAAAATATTAAAGGCTTCTGTCTCCTGAATGTTATTCCCCCTCTTTTCTCCCAGTGAGGAAATAGAGCAATTTGTTCATCAACCCTTCAGAATCAGCATATAAAAGGTAAAAATTACTTATTTTCTTTTAAAATAATGTTTCATTTTGTCCAATCCCCTCAATTATTCAGTGTAGGCTCCTCTAATCACTACAACATTTTAAAGTTTCCTCCTAAAACGAACAGTTTGTAGCAAAAAAAATTGTTAAATGAGTGCAAAGCAGATTGATATTTTTCCTCTTTCAGATATGTGATGTCAGCATCCAACAAAAGACATAAAAACTCTGCAAGTATATCAGAAATATAAAAGATGGTTAAAAGGGGAATGATGGACCAGAACAAAGATGCTGATGTAAAGCTAGCTTCACCCAATCCCTTTTTTGAAATACCTAAGGACACAAGTAAAACAGTGACCACAAAAGTGTTTATGAAAAGAAATCTCAAGAATTTATGAGATAGTGAAAGAAGTGAGTAGGTGATCGGGAAGGGAGGGTTGGATATTTAGGAAGAACAGCAAGGCTTGTCCATAAGGCCATTTGAAATCCACTCAGAGCTTTGTTCACAAAGGAGGCAGGAGCAACACATTAAATTATAAAACACACACACACACACACACACACACACACACACACACACATAGACAGCAGACACATAATCAATTCATCTTACAAGTTTCCCCACTTCCTATCCTTAACACCAAAATGTACATTCACTTACTAGAAAAATTTATTTTTGAGAAGAAAATTATAGAAAAGATATGTACAGATGTGAAAATGTGTGAAAATAATTAAAGATATATATTTATGATCTATCTATCACCCATTCCCAGGCCACAAGTTCTATAATAGAAGACTCAAATTCACAAGTTAGTTCAATCACAAAGATTCCCAGAATATAGAGAAAAGAAGACAGATGAGACACAAGAGGATTTGGCATTGCACACTGTCTTTAGTTTTGCTCTCTGGGTGTTCAATTTTTTGTTTCTGGTGTTTACACTTCTGTGGTGTCTGGTTGTCATCACTGTTAAGCAAATGTGTTCAGATAAAAAATAAGAATCACAGCGACTTCAAGACCTTGGACTATTTCTGTGAAGTCTTATAGGCATAGTCATTCCCCCTTGAATCCGTATATAATCATCAACAAGATAAAAATGGCAATAATAGTGTGAATTAGGCAAAGCTCAATGAAGATTTATTTTTTTTCGATGAAGATTTATTAGGAAAGCCCTTTCCCATCTTCTGACCTAAAGTACTTCTGAGAAATGCCATGAGCCACAAAGTTTCTGACTTGTGTATCATTTATGATGCCCTTGGGAAATAGGCTCTCCCTAAGAAAACCAAGGCCCTGTGCCCCATAAGGTTCTCATTACAGACAGGAATGTACCAGGCCAGATGCACTGAGAGTTGTCAAGCTTTGTGAACTCCCCCGTAAAGAACCTCTCATAAATTTTGCAGAATATATTGCTTTTCCTTGAATTTTTATGATTATGTTCAATTTAAGGAAACTTACCCCATGCTTCATCATTTACCTTATGTTTTAAGAGTTATGCGATGTCTGTGAACTTCTATGAACTTTCTCAGAATCGTATTTTTTCTATCTTAAACTATAAACCCACATATTTCCATCCAAATATTAATTCAGAGTTCTTAATATTTGCCTTTCGTTTAGTATGTGAACACAAATTAGACAGATTTCAAAGTTTTTTAAAAAGGACACACTTACTTTTCCTTATCCCATTAAGGTAATGAATCTAATGAAAGTTGGAAGTAATAAGTGATTAGAGTATGACCAGTTCCTAGTATTGCAATCAGATTTCGAGTGACAAGAAAAGCCACAGAAGGATGCATGCTTCTTTAGCAACCATTATTGTGTTTGCAGTACAAGGAAGGCTCCACCCAGCTTGGAGTCAAGGGCAACTGCTCATGGTGAACTGTTGTGCACCTAGGCAAAACTTTGTGGTTTCTGATAATTAAATTTATGTTAGTTATTTTTATTGTTAATGTATTACATTTGTTTTTTAGTAGTATGTACCAAATATCAAAATTGAATATACCATAAGAAGGCAGTGTCATAGATCTGTATATATGGTAATTCTTAATATTACAGTCAAAACTAGAGGGGTTTTTTTCACCCCAATAACCTAGAGGAAGGGAATGGACTCAATAGACTGTTGTCATCAAGTGAGATAGCAGATAGAAGACTTAAAGGTCTTGCTCTACCGATAAGCACTGGGAATAGGAATATGTTACAAAGACAGGTGTAATCCTTTTAAAAATCAGATTATGAGAAAAAGACAAAATCACAACTTTATTCAATGTGTCATTTATCTTGAGTGACTAATGTATTATTTGTATGAAGTTAAAATTGAGCCTTGAGAAACTCTAAAATAAATCAAATGCCATATTTTATGTAACTTTAACAGACAGATCCTATTAGGAGTCTACTACGCATAGCTGTTGGTTAAAATCATTGATCAACATCCTTATAAATTAATCAACTGAGGCGATGCTGGCTTTGCTGTCATCCTTTGCTACTAATCTACATTTAGAGTTCACTTTAACTTTTCAAGCCACTTGAGTTCATCAAATTTATCTTTTTGTTCAAGATATATGAGTCATTGCAACTGTTTACAAAAGGCTTTGTGGCAGAATGATGTAATGAGTGCATTTTTTCAATGGCATTAGTGTGTGCATTGGCATTTCATTGTAACTCCTGGGTAAGATGGTAATCAGAACCCAATAAAAGTGGTCTTCATCATGTTTAATGGGAAGTTTTATAATTTACAGCCTGAATGTATTTGCACTATTGACATTTAAACTGTCATAAACTTAAACAAACAAACAAACAAACAAACAATACAAAGAGTCTAATTGTAGCAAAAGAGATTTGGTTAACATTTTGCCTTTGGGGGTGGTTGGGACTGCTATGGGCATGTCATGGCTCTTGGACTTTACTGCAGGATCTTTAACTTATGCAAGTTCTTGATCTCTAGTTAAAATCCCATTAAATACTTACTAACTGCTTTCTGAGCATATCCTCTAACATCTGGTTTATTTAGCCAGGTGGGTGTTTTAGAGACACTAAAATTTCCTAGACAGTCTCATTAACTTTTCATTGTCTTGCTGTCTTCTTGACCTGCATGCTATTGCTTTAAATTTTGGACTGAGAAAAGAAAAATATTTAGGGAATTCTCAGTATAGCCTTATTACTGAGATGTCATTTATCAACTACACATCTGTAAAGGGAGGTGGCAGTAGGAGCACAGGCATCATTTTCAAGAAACCTGCATTGTAATTAGGCTTCTGCAGTTTACTAATTGCGGGAATTTGTGGAACTTAGGTGTGTCTCTCTCTGATCTTCCACTTCTAAGGCAGTAAAATGGGGGTAAAAGTACCTATTGTTAGCGTGTTTGCTTAGTGAAGTGATGCCTACAAATGATATGACCTAATGAAATGTATATTCTTGTGCTTTTTGTTGACTGTGAAAACATCTTACAGAGTTCTTAAGAATTGAAACTTGGAAACTTTTCTGCACATCCTTGAGATGAAACTGTCATCTGAATCCTCCAGAGGCATAAATAGAAGATGTGTTCCATCTAAAAATATATATTTGCAAAACCCAAATCCTAGGTTAGCCTCTTAAGAAGGAAAAATAAAAAACAACATTTGGTTCAGCTTGGAGAAACTACTCAGCAAAAGTTCAAGGCATATTTGACTCCCTTTGTATTACATGACCCTTAATTCAGTGATTATGACATGCTAAGACACTTTTAATGATGGTACATCATTTCCAAAGTATAACCCTTCTTATTCTTAAATTTAATTTCTATGAGAATCTCATACAAGAGTCCTACATCTTCAACTCCTCCTGTGACTCCTCCCAAATTCATACCCTATTCTTCAGTTTTAGCCAAGAAACTGGGGGCCCTACAAATGTTAGATAAAAACTCTTCCACTGAGCCTTAGCCAAAGGAACTTTATCTAAAATTCTGAACAATAACCAATAAAGTACTGTGATAGATACTGGACATACTTGCACAATCTGAAGAAAATAGTACATAATAAAATGTACAATTACAAATCTGATAGACTAAGCACATTTTTACACAGCATTTGCTTACCAACAATGAATTCTCAACAGTCTTTGTAAATGAAATGCACATAAGAAACATTTTCTTTAGAACAATTATGGAAAAAATACCTACTGAAAATGAAACAACATATTTCTCTATTTCCTATACCGACCTATAAACTGTCAACTTTTCTGGTCTGTTAAAATTAAGTTTTACACCTCTGAGTTTCCTCTTCACAAATTTGACCACATAAAGTATGAAGTGATTTATTGTACAATAATCCATTTATATACACAACAAATTTAAATAAACACCTACTGTGGATCAGTTACTGTTTTGTGTGCTGGAGAAACGCAGAGTACAACACTAAAATCCCTAACCTAATTGAGCTCAGTTCTGATGTTTGAATTATGTTCAAGTTTACAGATTACTATAAACTCTGGCAAGCCCCAAATTTGATGCATACAACAAAGAGGAGTAGAATCCTGAGTCTTCTTGGAGTAGATACCTCATTAGTTATACTTCATATTCAGTTATGAATTTAAAGACAAAGCTAACTTATAAAAACTTCAAAATGATCAGCAAAAGCCTCATCACAAGACCACTGCGAAGTCCCCCAAAAAGCAGAAGAGAATCATTGTGGGTTAGCAGAATAGCTAAAGATTCACTAGATTAAGTCCAGATCTACATACAACACACTACTTCAATTTAACTGGGGGCAAATCTCTAGTCCTTTGTGCTCTCAAGTGTACTGTGTAAAATACAGACCATATCAGAGCCTTTTGTACAGTAAATTAATATTTTCACTTTTACTATCAGTATTTATATTAGTGGCAGCAATATTCCTATCCCACCCAGATTTACAATTTTGAAGAACTAGCTGAATGACCAACTGAATTTAAGAAATGCATGATGCTCTACCTTGAACTAAGAAGTAATTATTACTCTAGGCTAAGCATTAGAATGTAGAAAGAAGAGGCAAGTTCTCATCCCACACAAGAACACAGGTAAATAAAGACATTAAGAAAGTGAGAACATGTGCTGTAGCCAAGACAAAAGTATATTCAGTGCAGTATGAGAACACAGAAAAGGGGAATTTAAGACTAGGCAAGGGTATTTGAGTTGGAAAGGGACAGTGGCCTAGGAATGCTCCTATCTGGCTGCTCCATAGATATAAAGCCCATTTGTGAAGGATGAAATAGCTAAAGAATTATTTGGTGTTTAATCAGTTAGTCATAAACACATATAGAAATAGTAATCAGATGGTATGCTAGCTTACATTTTTGGGGAAAATAAAAAATGTAGAGAGTAAAATCCTGCTACACATCTTCTAAATACCAGATTACATCATTTTCCTTAAAAGAGGAGAAAAGGGAAGGGAATCTATGTATCTGGGGATATCTCAAAGGCTATGGTCTACACATCTTTTGAAAACAGTAATTTGGCCAGGTAGTTGCCCATTTACAATCATTTATTTTAATTGTTTCAGGAAAATGAATTTTCATTTGGTATTTCTTAGAATAAGTGTATCTATGTCTCCACAGCTCAGACAGTCAAAATAGTTTTTATTAGTTTTGTGGCCATCTCTCATCAAATGGTAGTTGGTGCTAAGGAGAGTATGCAACTGCACAGCAAAACAAAGCACTGGCTGCTGAGAGATAAATGTAAGGCAAAGGAGGTAACTCTAAGTCTACAAGCAGTCATTTCCTGTTGCATACTGGATGCTCTAGGCCTTCTAAATAACACAGTTTTCTACTTTACTATTTTTGTTTGATTGCTTGGTTAACTTTGAAACAGGGTCACAAATCTGTAGCCCAAGCTAGCATTGCAGTCCCTCTGCTTCAGGATTATAAGCATGCACCACCAAGCCTTGATAGTCATGTCATTTCTCCCCGTATATTGTTAAAACTGCTTAAAGCATTTCATGGGCCAGATGAAGATTGCTTCACCTACAGTAGGTTTTTGTGAATTCCTCTTTGACTTACAACCATGTGCTACACTCTTTCTCCACATTTCAATCTGCATCCCAGTGTGAGGTCTCTAAAGCCATAGAGGCCATTTACATTCTCTTAATCTGCTCCTAAAACTGTTACTAACTGTGTGACTGGAAAAGTCACTTTACCATACTGGGCCTCAGTCTCCTCGTCTGTACTATGTTGATACAAGACCAGAGAATTCTAAGTAGCCCCCTAGCCTTTAAACAGTAAGTTCTAGGAATTGATTAATGTCCATGCACCAGAGCCAAGCATTTTGCCAGCAAATAAATAATAGCTAATTGATGAGACCTCTCCATGGCACTTCATCGGAGACGTCCATCATGCTGAATCTAATTTAGTTACTGCGGCTGTGCCGACCTGGCAGGAAAACAATCAGTCCCTTTGGAAAATTAATTTGTTCAAAAAATTAGTTGACTGACATCCTGGAGAGGGAAATAAAGCCCATGCGATTACACTTTTTACGTCATTCAACAGATAGTTAGGTCATCCTGTGCATGCTGTCACAGTCTGCAGGTTAGACTGACCTCATAACATGCTCTGAGTGGCTAGTTTGATCAAACCAGAAATCCAAAGATGAAGGAGACGTCAGACTCCCAGAAAACTTCTTCCAATGTTTTTAAAACCTAAACTACAGTTTCAACACTTCTGTAAGACAAATAATGCTTTATTTCTGTTTTATTATTGTTTACATTAAAAAGAAAATATTTCAACTCTATTTCAAGGAGATATGCTGCCTACCAAAAGAGATTTTCTAACTCCAAGAATAGAGTATAATAAAGGTCACCAAAAGAACCATTATCTGTTCCTGAGATCAGCTTTTCATGGAGAAGGATAAATGATGCTGGGAAATACTCTTTGGAAATCTAAGAAAACAAACCATTCTTCATTGCATAGAAGTAATTTTTTTTGGTCCAGAAAGGAATACTGAAGAATAAACAGATGAGTGATTTTGAGCCTGCAATGAAAACAAAGCCAATTTCTTTAGCATATTCCCCATGGCTTATACACCATCACTTGCCTACTGAAAAGCAGAATTAAAGACTACATTAAAGCACTAGTTCATATTCTTTTTCAAACAAAACATAATGTATAAGTATATTTTCAAAAATTCCATAACCTAAGCAATTTGTAATCAAAGTCAGGCTCTGTCTATAGTACTATTATCAACTCTGCTTAAACCATACAATTTTATTTAAGTTTATGGATAATTTTTCTCAACTCAGTAAAGTTGGTAGGAGTTAGTAGCTAAGGTCATTGAAAAGATTTACTTTAAACAAATCCAACAATTCAGAGCATCACCTTCTCCACAGTGTGGTGTGCCTTGCTTTGAACAAGCATATAAAATTTCATTAAAGTACAACATAAAAGTTTAGCATAATATGAAGCCAGCGCTGGACCTTTGTTTAGCAGTCATGATAATTTATGGTGTAGATCTGCAACAGTTAAGTAGAAAACCAGCTTTCTCATGATGAAATACAAGTCATAAAGGGTGAAATTCAAGGAAAGCTGAAGGAATCCCAACCCTCCGATCACTCATCCCTTCTTCAGTTTTTTGTCACACATTCTTTAACTTTCTCCATACAGATTGAGAAACAACAACAGTGACTTCTTTAACTTTGTGCTTTAAAAATTATTTCTTCATGTTTTTTCAGTGCTAAATATATCTTATATTTCATAGAAATTATATGTCTTAAATTGTACCCATAGCACTGCTTCTATTTTTGTCTTTCCTATTAAGTTTTTGTGTAACCATTACTTTGTCTCATTTTCTGCAAAAGAGATCAGACTGCTAGCAGACCTGACAGGAGTAAGAATAATTAAAACACTATGATGCAGGCAGAGGCTAGTATTATCTTGTGGACTTAATATTTAAGCAAGTATTTTTGAAAGATGCACATTTACATGGATCAGTCTTTGAGCCAAGTATGGCTCTGAAGTAAATCAACAGATGGTTCTTCAGTACCTCCAATGGGAAGGGACAGTGCTAGATGATGCAAACGGGTGATATACTGTCACTTAGGAAGCAATGATCTTAAACATAAATTTCTCAATGTAACAGTTACGAAGCAATGAAAAATACAATCAGCACATTTCATTTAGCCATCCATTTACTGTGCAAACTTCAGCAAGTCACTTAACTAACCCTATTGAACTTCAATTTTCTCCCCTTGAAAATGGAGTTAATTATATCAGTTCTTACAAAGCCTCAAGGTTACTGGTAAGATCAAAACAAAGAACAGATGTGATAGATTACAAAGCTTTGACAAAAAGTATTATGAACTTCCTACCCCCACTTGGGGGCTGCAAATAAACCAGAGAAATGTACTGTGGTCATCTTTATGATCAATATCAAATTTAAGAAATTTGACATTCAAAAATATGTGGGCGATGCTCAATGATTTCAGCTTTTAAACTTCAGTGTTCACAGTTATATATGTACATATAGCATACCTATATGCATACAACAACTATAATTTAAGTAGTCCACACTTCTAGAAAATGTGTTGATGTATACATGTATGTGCTAATATTCATAAATGTTCATGAAAATGCATTTATTAAAGTAACTAGAAATGAAGTAATTAATTATGGTAAAATATTACATACATACATAAAATTGTCAAAATAAAATCTATTATTTTCTACAACTAATGTGTGCTAAGAAAAAAAG
>JADRCD010052706.1:0-13274 GCA_019843815.1 Montemys delectorum | reverse complement strand
TGTCCTGGAACTCACTCTGTAGACCAGGCTAGCCTTGAACTCAGAAATCCGCCTGCCTCTGCCTCCCAAGTGCTGGGATTAAAGGCGTGCGCCACCGAAGCCTTGCTTTCTAACAGCTGATTGTCAACTGTCAGTGTTGAAAGGGTAAGTATGAAGGATTGAATTAAGTTCAACATCACAGATCCAAAAATTGGGTGTTTGGCTGGGATACTCACAGGTTACAGTATACTATACAACGATTCCCACTTTAGCAACAAGATGCAAAAACAAACAAACAAACAAACATATTGCAAGCAAATCAATGCACTGGGCTTATTACTCAACTCACTGCGCTAGAGACTTTATTTATTCACTAAGTTATTTCTTAAGTGCCAAGCTCAGAGGTAAGTAAGACACATCCCTGGCCTTGGAACAATTTGATCCACAGCAGAGGAGACCAAGTCAGATGTGAGAGAGGGATATGGGTCCTAAGGACAGGGCACGGGCCTCCATCCACTGAAGTAACTACCCTGGAGTATCAGAGAAAACACATAAAGAGGATATAGAGAGGATTGTAGTAAGAGAGGCATTGGCAGGAAGTAGCATGCTAGAGCCTTCCAGTAACAATCCCCCTGTCCCAGAGCCATCCCATTCCCAGGAGCCAGTTACTCTCCTTCAGCTGCTATGAGGACCATGACAAGCCACCCACACATGCTTCTAAGCCAGGATCTACCTAGCTTCTGTATTTGGGACACTTCTGGGTCCTGCTTCTAGATAACCTGAAGCATCCCTGATCTTTCCACTTTGCTCTGCCTCTTTCTGAAGGAGTTCTGTGAACACAAGCCAGAAGCTCTGCTCAGTTACGGGAACTACCAAGTCACAGAGACCTGCATAAAAACAAGGTGTGCTGGTACATCAGAAGTTCCAGTTCATCCTTAGTTACACACCAAGTATAAGGCCAGCCTGGGATACCCTGTCTCAAAAAAAGTCTGTCCTCATTTCTACTTGCCTTATTACCAATAGTAACTCTTCCATTTATTCTCTGAGAACGCTTGACAAGACTGGGGGATGCCGAATCATTCTTGATTCCTTTGAATCTGTTAAGGATTCCTTTGAATCCTCCAGGAACTTGGAATGATTCACACAAGAACTGTGGTACCAACATGATAAAAAGCAAACTGTTTCCATGAGGGATGGCTTGCAGAGGGCAGAGTGGAACATGATTTTGGCCACACGAAACCTTTCCTACCTCCACTTGCAAGAGAGGCCTGACTGACCCTCAGTCACGCTCAGCACAAGGTAGAAACAAACACCATTTCTTCTTTGTGGAAAGAAAGCCAACTGCTTGCGGTTTGGGTTTTTCTTTTTTCTTTTCTTTTTTTTTTTCTCATCTTAAAAATCTCAATTTATGTGTCACAGCAAATTTACATACTCCTTGCCACAAATCCCCACCCGTTTCCCTATATAGTGAGGGTGCCAACATTCCAAGCAAAGTTCCAAATAATTCCAACCTCATTGGTTGCCTTTCTATCAGAGAGGAAATTCCAGAAAAGTTGGCTGGCACGGAGAAATCCTTATGAAAATACCCAGTAAGGTGACCGGCCCATTTAGTCAAAAGAGCTTCAAATCTCCATGAGAAAGGGAATTCATGCCAGCATAAAGGGCCTTCAGAGACAGAGAACAGGAGTGCGGTGTAAAAACCCAGACCTTTCAACAAGCTAGCCCTGAACTACTCAGAAGCCCTGAATGGGCCTTCAGACCAGCTTCTCTGGGGGTGGAGAAGGCCACGGGCAACACAAGCTGAGCTTCAAGCACACAGCTTCCTTCCTGCTGGTGGCCTGCCTGAGGCCAGCTGAACAATGAACAGAAAGCCACTGGGTGGAATGGCAGGCAAGGCATGCCAGAGCCAAACAAATAAAAGACCACTGCCAGACCTGTGCAAAGAGGAACCCTGCACTCCCCAGAAAACACCTTCTCCCTGGTTAATGTTTAAAGGCAGCAGAAGAAAGAGATGTAGGTGAGTCATTTCTGACCCAGCCCAGCTGGGCCAATGTCCACCAATGCTCTGCTGACACAGCCAGCTCTTGACACATTCCCCACCTCAGTCCACACTTGCTTTACGGCAGGCCCCATGAGTTCCAACAGTTGCAGGACAGAAGCCATGAGGAATTTCTAGGAAGCCTCCTTCCTCACCTCTGGCTTCCAGACCTCACAACACAAGGCCCCCAGACAGCTGCCTCAAAGCAAACAAGCTTTTGCTGTTCCCCACTGGGAACCAAAGGCAAAGGATTCACAGAAATAGCTAAAGACACTCCGGAAAGCACCCTCCACACACAATCCATGCTCCCTGGTGTTGAGGCAGGTAAGGCAAATGGGCACAAGGGTGGGTCAGGAAATGTCCTTCTCTCCCTACCTCCCCATACTAGAGACTGAACCCAGGCCTCACACATTCGAGCGTTCTAGCATCGATCACTCTCCTTGTCGACACCCCAACAGCCCCACTTTTTTTCCACTTCATGCTGAGACAGGATCCCACTGAGCTGTACAAGCTGGCCTTGAATCTGTGATGTCTTGACTCAGCCACCTGAGCAGCTGAGGCTTGTGTCATCAAGGCCAGCTGGTGGCAGAAAATGTTAGCGTTGCATTAATCAAGCACAAACGAGTAAAGGCCGAAGCAAAATAAAACAAACAAAGCAAACATCAAGGAGAAAGTCTCTCCCATGACCTCTTTCTACAACAGACCTATTTCACTTGGCTGTGTACAGTCTGACTGACATGAAAATACTTCACTCTCACAGGTCAAGGCTAAGCTTTAGACACTGCGACAGGATGAAGACGTCATCCACAAAGTTCATACAGCAAAACCGTAGAATTGAATCATGTGCCTCCCCTCAACCCCCCACCTCAAAAGAAAGAAAAAAGGAAAACAATTCATACAAAATATTTTAAGCAATTTTACAGTTTTGCATTGGGCCCCATTTATAGCTATGCTGGGGAACAAGTGGCTTCTGGTCAGACAGAAATTGCACAGCCTGTATTATACCTGACTTATGAAGAAAGGTGGATTTCAGCCTTAGTTTTCTCACCCATAAAATGCAAAGATACAACACTCAGAAGGTGAAGACAGGAGGACCACAAGTTTGAGAACAGTCTGCACTGTAAAGTGAGAACCTATCTCAAAAATAATAAAGCATTGCATACAGGGTTTACGATAAGGATTAGAAGAGATAAGAATTGCACAGACCAATACTTAGCAGACAGAAGGCATGGAAACACTTGATGTTATAGAAGAGGTTGAGGGGGCGCAGCTCACCATTGAGCACAGCAAAGGCAGGAAGGAGGCAGAGCTAGTTCCAAGAACAGACAAGTAAACAGAACCATACTGCTGTCCCTGCCAAGGTTTCCACCTGAACTACTCAGAAAAATCAGGTTCTGGGGATGGGGGAGGGGAAGCTTGGTCACCAGGACCCACGAGGTAAAGGGCCAAGCTGTGTTCTTGCTTACAGTACAGAAGGATCTGCCCAAGGACATTGGGACTGGCAGAAAGAGGATGAGTGGCAGCAACGGTTCTGTGGTGAACTGTGCCACTGGACAATAGGCAAAGCAGAAGTCTTATCCAATTACTTTATAACAGTCTGTAGAAGTGATATAACAATTATCATTTATCAAAGAAAAGCACTGTCGGCAAATGCTAGCAAAGGCTACTGACAGGTGTGTGCTTACAGTTTTAGCGATTTGAAGGCCGAAGCCATCCTGAGATTGTTATTGTCTCAATAACAATCTAACAAAACATACTGAAGATGTGGAGTCTTATACAGAGCTCGGGTTTTCCCAGCTCCAACTGTCACGCCAAGTAACACAACTAAAATAACCAGCAGCCCCCTTCTTTACCTCCCTTTACCCATCCTCACTTGCCATTTTGGCAACATAGCCTACAGAGAACCACCTGGTTTTCTAATCATCTTTCCCAGGAAATGCTCTCCCAAGGACATGGACTCAGTTTCCCATGAAAGCAAGAGTTCCACCTCAAGGCCTCTGAAGAAATGCCATTGTTCATTATACAGTGAACCCGAGTCTACTCTGCTCATTGGCACATTCAGTCAGTAGCTAGTTACAAGAATAATATAAAAGCTGACTTCTAGTAGAATGCCATACATGACAACTGTAATCATTATTAAAGTAGGAATGGTACCCATTTCGGTTGAAATGGCTCATTCCATCAGGCTTAAGGCAGGGTTAAAACTCGGGTCCAGCTTCTTAGAACAGTAAAGAGTAAAGTTAAACATAAAATAATAAAATAGGGACTGGGTAGATGAAGTAAGAGAGAAAAGCCAAGACACTGAGGACACAGCACGTTAGTAGAGCGGCTGTCTAGCATACAAAAGGCTCTGTATAGATTCCAAATTGGAAAGAAGAGGTGAGACTATCTGCAATTCCAAGGCTAGCCTAGGCTACATGACACTTTAGGCTACAAACAAAAAATATTAATAATGAACATATTAGCATCATTGTGCTAGTGAGTGTGTGTGTGTGTGTGTGTGTGTGTGTGTGTGTGTGAATTGCAGGGTGTCAAGTAGCCCAGAGTAAGTTCAGATCTGCCACATAGCTGAAGATGACCTCAAATTTCTGACTATCTTGCCTCTACTTACCAAGTCCTGGACTTACAGGTGTGTGCCACCATGACAGGTTCACTCAGTTCTGGGGTTCAAATTCCAGGCTCTGCACAAGCAAGAATTCTTCCAATTGAGCTCCAGATCCAGCCTAATCAGATTTTCACTCTCTGCCACTATTCTATAGGGACTACTTATTATTTTCCTTCATTTTGCAGTTAGAAAAGCCAAGGTAGAAAAATTAAAGCAACACACTAGAGCAGTTACGGGGCAGAGTGAGAGAGCATCACAATCCAAGCAGTCTAGCTCTCGAGTCTATGCCTGATGAGCAGGCCTGGGACAGGCTGATTGTATGTATACAGCAAGTACGATGTCGAGAATCACTGGCTATGGCCTAAAAGCTTGGGCTTTGAACACTTATGTCCCCAAAGTGCAAGGCGGCCACACTCAGCAGCCCACAGGGCAGAACCTAGACCTGTGGGTCAGGGAGTGCCTAAAGACATACTTGGCTCCAAATAAAAGCCCTTCTTTCCACAGACCCTCCAAGAATGAAGGCAGCCTCTCTCTGGCAGGCTGGCTCCACCATTGCTAGAGCTTAGCAGAGAGAGGCCCCGCCACCATCTGGAAGTGATTTGGCCCAGAGATTCCTGAACGGGGTGGGAGGTTGGAATGACAGGCGCCTGGAGCTCCTGTCCAGCTCAGAAACAAAGCTGGTGTGAATGGGTCCTGGGGGCAGCCAGAACATAGCAGGGTCATCTCCTTCCAAGGAGCAGACACCCTCTAGGCAGCTCCCCACTCGATTTTAGCAAGTAGGATCAACATTAGTCAGCTGAACTGGCCTCCCAGAGTGGTGCTTGGAGCTTCAGTCCAGTGTGCAAACCCTTCCAGCCCAACTTGAGATAATCTCCCGGTACCCTGTCTAGTTAACAAACACTCACAGAGCACTTACTATGTACCCTGAACGATTCCAGCCTCTTAAAAAGATAGGTTTTTTTTTTTTTTTGATTGTATGAGTGCTTTGCCTGCATACATGTGTGTGCCTAGTGCCTATGGAGTTCAGAAAAGGACAGAATATTCCCTGGAACTGGATTTACAGATAGTTGTGAGGCATCATGTGGGTGCTGAGAATTGAACTCAAATCCTCTGCAAGAGCCGGTAAGTGCTTTTAACTACTGAGCCAACTCTCTAGCCCCTGTTTCAGCCCCTTGTAGGAATATTAACTTGTTCTATTGCAAGCAAAACATATGTAAAATTATCTTTGTAACAACCTCTTAAGGTGGTATTTATTATTTCTATTTCAGCAATTAGACAGCAGAGGTGTAGAAAATATTAAAATTTTAATAGTTACTTTGTGGCAAGAGAGAATTGACCAACCCCCTTGCCCTTAATATACCTCACAATAATGTGCTGCTGTCTTGTTGCTTTAAATGGCCCTGAATTTGTCAACTCTAACAAATTGAGGTTTGGCTGCATAAGTGTTCTTTGTGGCTCTTAGATTGCATGGTCCAAAAGAACATAGTGGCTTTTGCTAGCTAGTTCATAAGGAACCACAAATGGGAACTGCACATCACATTAGATGCTCAGTGGCTTTGTGACCCATCCAGGGACTCAAAGTCTTGGGAACTCACACTAATGCCTAGGCTGACCTTGCACAGGTAAGCTAAATATCAGCACCAGCTGCATCTTGTAAAAGGAGAAGAAAAATCTCTTTTCTAGAGGACCAGAATATATTACCCAAATTTCTAGCAGCCTCAATTGTCATTCTTGGGCTTGGAGACTTCTTTTCTTTCCAAAGTAAGCTCAGCTGCCCAAAACTCAGAAAGATTTGTGGAGAAAACAAGTAAATAAAACTGCCAACTCCTGACAAAAAACCTATAACTAAGCATGCTAAGCCTCGCTGTGAACTGCTCAAGACATAAGAAACTAAACAAAACTTTCAATGTTGGGATAGCGCCTAGGGTGGAACCAACTTCTGATAAACCACAAATGTGAGCAAATAAATAGCCACAGCAGTCTTTCAGAAGTGATTGGCAGATATGTCACTGGCCTCTGGCAGCTGTTCACCATCTCACGCCTCACGGCTGGGCTTACGGACATGATTCTAAAGGTTCTCACAATGTAAACTGTTGGGCGTTAGCCAAGGTGTACAGCGATGCTCTGAATTCATCCAATAACCTTCCCCGGTTATGGAGTAAAACATGAGCCCCTGGAGAACAGGAATGCTCAATAAAATGCCACCAATGGAAACAGCAGCTACTCCTCCACAGAGTCAACCACAAAGCACCTCCTGACAGTTAACAACACTTAAGTCCAGGAGACGTTATCACAGCCCAGAGGATTAACCTTGCCTCTCCCTCCCTACTGCATCTGAGGCTAAGGTTCAAACTGTGGGTATCCAGCTTCAACACCCTAGAACTGCAAAGTGTAAGTGACATCAACCCTTTTAAGCAGGGAAGGGGAAGGGAGGCTGTATTGCCTCTCTGACACTAGAAAGAAATCCATTCAAAGGTCAAATTCAATAGCTTAGCTAACGGGCATTCTGCACTCAGTGTGCTTCCTAGCCCCGTCGCCTCCAGAAATTGGTTCATTTCTGTTTCCTGTCTTTTTAAGTAGGAACACTAATACTAACAACAATAACATTAACAACAGCAACTGCTTTCTAAGTAACATGTGGCTGCCTAGGACAGACCCCAACCCCTGCCTGACCCTCTAGGGGGACCATTGGAGAAGATCATTATCAAAAGGAGATTAATTGCTATCAGTTGCTTATCCTGGATATTCATCGGGAACAGTCAACAGAACATACAGTGGGTGGCCCTAATAAAAAGTGCCATGGCAAGCACAAGACAACAAAGTGCACTGAGGTCCAAGCCAGATGACATTTTTTGGGCTGGTCATTTACCTATGACACCTTTCGCTAGGACTAGGATCCATCTCCTCTGGGCAGTCTGGGCCCCTGGCAAGATGGACAGGTCTCCAGAGGCTGGAAAACCTGTTTGCTAAGAGATCTTTCTGGAAAGCAACTAGGGAGGAGTTGTATGTGGTCACACCCTCTCACCTAGGAATACCACTCTGGGGAATAGGATTCAAGAAATATTTTAAAGGGATAAATCAAACAGTACAACTTGTGATGGGCTACTGACACAAGCTGGCCATGGGCAATAGACCCCCTACCTATCAGATCAATGGAAGATAACTGTGACCCGCTAGACAATGGAAGGCTCAGGCCACAGGTTCACGAGTGGAAATCATGAGGACCCATTAGAAAGCGGTGAGGGGCCACCAGACAAGGCCAGAATGAGACCCACAGGCTTGGAGGAGCATGACTGGGAGCCACGCTGGGAGCATGCCCATGAATAAACAGCTAGTAAATTAGAAGTCCTTGATTTTCTGGGGCTATGGTTTCTTTTTTTTTTAAGTAATTCTGTCAAGTTTAACTCCTGGTTTAATTGAATTTTCTTTGTTGAGTTAATGAAATACATATCGCATTTAAAACAAAAACAATGGATGCAAGCAAGTCCAGCTCAGCCAGGCAGGCCTTGAAAATCATTCTTCATTGGAAAGAAGAGTCCCTGTAGAATTCTGAGGTCCTCCCTCCTCAATATAAAAGACGCCGCCCCTATGTGATGCACCCCAGGCAGCTTCCTCCACTGAGAAGCCACCCCTGGGAGGAAGAACTTGCTGGGAGGAAGACTGGCAGTTGTAGCAGCCTGGACCCAGGAAGTAGCAAGCTCATCTACCTGGCAGCACAGGTGTGGGGAAAGTCCAGGGTGAGGCCAAGAGGAGGTTCAGTCCAGAGGGAACCCCTTTCCACTAGAGAAAGTCCCAGAAGCCACACCCACCTTCCTTCCTTTCTGTCACTGGAGTCGCTATAATGGCCTTGCTTCCTCAGGAAGAAACCCCAGCCCTAAGTAATCCCTTTCATGAAGTGCACACATCCTCTACATAATTAATACTCTGTGCACCCACTGTGTACGGAAAAAAAATCTTTCATAAATATATGCTATATGTGCACACACGAATGCCTACGGGAGCAAACAAGTGAGCCCGGGCACATACACACCTCCCTTGTCCGTCACAAAACACATCCTCAAGGGCCCTGTTTTCTAAAGAGAAAACCTACAGTGCTCCAGGCCTTAATTCTCTTACTGAAGGCAGGAGGAAAGAAGCAAGACTCAAACTCCCTCTCTCAGAAAGACCCAGAGGAAGGGGGTGGGGCACTGCTTTACTTCTCTGTTGGACCACACTTGAGGTGACCATGGGCAAGTCAATTAGCCCTCTAAACGTCCCCTCTTCGGTAAAATAAGCCTAAGAACATCTCAGCCCACTGGACGCTACATAGTGAGATGACTTAGAGGGCCACACAGCCAGCCAATCAAGCTCTCTTCTACACACATTAATTATTACCAACCACTAAATTATCTCAACCTGAAGGAACCCGCCAGCGCTGAGCCAGAGCTAGGAAGTGAGGACAGTCCCCTGTGACGCCCCTTCCAAACTCAGAGCCCACACCCATTCCGGCCTAAGAAGGGGAGGGGAGGGTCCCAGGTCCTGGTCTCCACCTAGGTGGAGAGATCCCAAGCCAGAGAGCGGTCGCTTCCTAGGTCTCCACGCCCAGACTCCAAGCCAACGCCCTTTCAGCTCGGGCGGGTCACTCTGCCCCGGGCGCACCTGGCGAGCGTGATGTAGGGATTTGGTACATGAGTCCACAGCTTTGCCATTAGGGTCAGCAGACGATTTTCCCAGCAATTCCAGGGGTTCTCGCAAATCAAATCTCCAGGTGTGACTGGTGCTTAACCCACCCCAACACTGCAGCGGCACCGCCAGGAGCACCGTGTCGAGCAATCACGCCAGGTCCTAGTCCACAGATTGCACCGCGGAAAAGGCCTACGTTCCTAGGTCCTCATCCCAGGGCCACCTCCTTCTCCCTCACACCCGGGAAGCGATGCGCGGTGGCGGGCGCTGCTGGATACCCCGATTACTGCAAACTTAGGGCCTGGCCACAACACTCACCAATGGACACGAGCTTAATGCTTTCGTGGTCTAGGAACTCCAGAGCCACAGACACATTCTCCAGCTTCATCTGTCGGAAGGTGGGCCGCTGATGGTACTTGTGGTGCATGCGCTTCTGGCTGAGCACCTCGAGCAGCGCGATGAGCCGTAGCCCGTCGCTCAGGTCGGTCTGCAGGTTCCCAATGCGTTTGTTCACACACTTGAGGTGCTCGTTGCACCAGCGCGTGAACGTGTTCTGCTGAATCTTCTTCCACGGCGCGTCCTCCGCCAGGTCTTTCTCCGTCACCGGCATCCTGGAGGCAGAGAGTGCGCGGAGGCAACGAGCTGCAGGGACTGAGACGAAAAGCCCCAAGGGCCCGGGGAAGGGGAACTGAGGCAAGTGGGAAGGGGGCTCGAAAGCGCTGCTACACTAGCCGCAACAGGAGCTGGACTGTCTTCGTCCGTCCCCGGGCGCGCAAGTAGCCTGGCCTGGCGCCTGCGCGCTACACCACCCCGCCTCCGAGGCTCCGCCCCGCTTCTACCCTATAGAAGCGAACTCCTTAGCTGCGCTCGCCCTCTACAGCTCAAAGCCTGCACTACGCCGGGGGTGCCTCCTAAGTACAACCTGATGTACTGACTAGAGAGAAGAAAATAACTTGGGAAAGGCCCAGAATAAGGGCACACGAGGAGGCAGGGGACTAGACTAGAAGGAATGGTTGCGTCACGAGGGAATATGCCACCCATCTAAAGGTTCAGTGAGAGGAAAGTGCTTTTCTCAGAGCCTGCAAGGCAACGGTAAATTAGACACGTTGATTTCTATATATCAAGGAAAAAGTCCAATACCATACACATCTGAGTAGAAGTAGTGAAAATGAACTGTCTTCTATGGCTATTAGATGTCTTTTGCTGGTGTAACAAATTACCAAAACTTGGTGCCAAGAATCCCACAAATTTCTTATCTTGCATCTCAGTAAGTTAGATGTCCCATCTGAGGTTCATTGGCCCAATGTATTTCTTGCTGGAAGTTCTGGGAAAGAATCTGTTCCTTTGCCTTTCCGGGTTCTAGAAGCTATGTGCATGCTTTGGCTTATGACGCCTTTCTTATCTTCAAAGCCTGTAAAACAAGGCACAGACATCTTTCTCACCCTGTCATCTCCTTAGTTCTCCATAGTCAGGTCTTCCTAGAACTCTCTAGGATCTTGAAGACCCTGTTGACTGTGTTAGGCAAGTTGATTAGTCCAGAAGATCTTGTTATGTTTTATTTTTATAACTATGATGGCCAAGAAAGGGCTTGATAGATGGGTCCTGGCACCGACTGACCTGTGTCCCTCTTCTCTTCCCTTTGCCCGAGAATCCAGTTTCTTTCTCTCCACATCCCAAGCCTGGTAGCTCTCAGTTCAGCTTGGTTATCTCTCCTCCTCCATGAAGCCAACCTGTTCCCTCAGTGTCCAGGAGTAGACGGAGATGTAAGGCCTTGAAGAAATTAAAGATACATGTCTGACATCAATGAGATCAGTTCCACACTGGCCTGCATACCCCAGCAGTAGGGCCAGAGCCATCTCAGCCACAACTGTGTGCCTGGTGTAGAGTTGCTCTAGAAGATAGAGAGAGCAGATGAGTGGGTGGGTGGATGGATGGATGAGCGTTTGCAGACTGGGGCAGGGGGCAGCCTTCATCCTGCATGCAGAATCACTGGGGTGTGGGGCACTCACAATGTGTGACTTAGAGCCTGACATTTCAGGCCTGAAGAATCTACATCCTGTCCCTGCCCTGGGTGGGGTGTTTGCTCTACTCATTTCCACAAAGCAATTAACTGCAAACATGTCAATCCAAGAAGATTGATACTAGAAGGCCAAACAGCCCTTCCTGCTTTACAAGGAAGAGCAACAAGCTCTTGCCACTCACCCATGCTGGTTCAGGCTCCTAGTGTCTGCTCTCATTCCAGCTTCTAGACTTTCCTTTGGAATGGAAGCGATAATAATAATAATACTAGGAGAATGCCTAACACTTTATCATAGTGGCTTAGCTTTCTGTGAGTCCTTTTACCCCCAGGGAGCAAGCCTGTATCCTTAATTTCGTTTTCATTTGCCATCTTCCTTTTCCATAACATCAGATCGAATTGTCTCTCAGTAGTGAACTCCTGAGAATGGGTGTGACGGGGCCTTTGCCGTACAGAACTTAAGTCACTTACCCATTCCTCCTGGAGGGAAAATTCAGCTGTCTATAGGGTGCTACCAGACCATGGAACCGTACAGTTGAGTACAAGGCAATAGGGCAAAGCTGCTAGTCCTGTATAAATAAAGACTGTATATGTGTATATAATTACCTGTTAGTGCATAAAGTACCTCTGGGGTGATTCATAAGCCAATAATAATGTTGGAGACAGAAAGGGAGGGAGAGGCATTTTCTTTTTTTTTTTCTTTTTTCTTTTTTTTTTTAAAGATTTATTTACTATAGCTGTCTTCAGACGTACCAGAAGAGGATATCTGATCCCATAACAGATGGTTGTGAGCCACCATGTGGTTGCTGGGAATTGAACTCAGGACCTCTGGAAGAGCAGTCAGTGCTCTTAACCACTGAGCCATCTCCCCAGCCCTGAAGAGGCATTTTCTTTTCTGCATTTTAAACCACAGTGCACTCAATCATGTGCAGCCCCCCTCCCAAATAAAGAGGGTCTCATATAGTTCAAGTGAGCCTCAAACTCCTCATGTAGCCAAGATGGCCTTGAGCTCTTGATCTTCCTGTCTCCACTTCCTATGTGCTAAGATTACTAACATGCATATCATACTGGCCTTAGAATTACTAAAAGTCAATTAAATTAATATTTGTAAAATTTGAATTTCGAGTCGGAGGTTGAACTCAGTGACCGAAGTCCTGTGTAGCAAGCATAGCATTGCTTGTCTGTGGAAAAAACTGACAAGCATCTCCCCTTACTCTGTGGTCAAAGTCAGCCTCACCTGTAAATCGAGGACAAGAGGTTGCTGCAGACTCCCCTCCACAGGATATGATGAGAGGAGCACTTCATCGTTGGGTTGTTCTTTAAAACACTTACTAGAGGCCTCTGTCTGCCTTGAATTTCAAAGAGAGAGAGGATTGAGAGTTTGAGACCAGCATTGACTAGCCTTAGCCACATAGAAAGACTCTATCTCGTAAACAGTAACATTAATACCCTCCACACAGAACCGGGCGGTGGTGGCACACGCCTTTAATCCCAGCACTTGGGAGGCAGAGGCAGGCAGATTTCTGAGTTTGAGGCCAGCCTGGTCTACAGAGTGAGTTCCAGGACAGCCAGGGCTATACAGAGAAACCCTGTCTTGAAAAAAACAAAACAAACAAAAAAAATACCCTACACACACACACACACACACACACACACACACACACACACATTCACTCATACCTGGGGCTAGGTAGGTAGCTAAGTTGGTAAAGTGCTTTCTGTATAAGCATGAAGATTACTAGAGCCACAGAAAAAGGCCAGGTATGGCCAGCCAGTCTAACCTATTTGGTGAGTTCCAGCCAGTGAGAGACTCTAATCAAAAACAAAACACAGAAAAAGGTGGATGGCTTCTTATGAACAATACCCAAAGTTGATCTCTTGTGTGTTCTATGTGTACAACATGCAAGCTTGTACACATGCCCCTATAGGAAAAGGATAACACACACACACACACACACACACACACACACACA
>JADRCD010052680.1:0-10215 GCA_019843815.1 Montemys delectorum | reverse complement strand
CAAGAAATTTGTTTGTGAGCAGTAATTACTTAATTCAAGCTCATTCAGTTCAGATTCCTTTTTCATTTTATGGATATGTGGCCAAAGGTATGCCATTTTGTTTGTTTGTTTGTTTGTTTGTTTGCTTTTTCCTGTTGTGGAAATTTAAAAATTCCATTAGAGTTAAGTTAATGGTTCTTACCTATGACAGAAAAATTTTCAATTAAATACTACTTGGTGTCTGTGGTCCCTGTTCTTCCTAGGGCTCCCCATTGTGCTAATATTTTGAATGACCATGCTATAAACATGTCTTATGAATGGATTCCTCCTCAAAGTCTAATGCAATGTTGATTTGCTTAGAGGAAAGAATGTTAATTTGGGCTGTGCAGAATTCATTCCTCTGTGTTTAGCTTTTCCCTCTAAGATTAGGTGCTTTCACAAGAGGAACTTCATTGCTTTTGTGCGTGAAACAAAAAGAAGTGTTTAAACCTGGGAGGGACGTCTCTGATGGAAAGGGACTCTAAGTGAACAGCTGCTAGCCTTTTTTCCTGCTGTTTTATTTCCTTTGCCAATCAAATCAGCAGCTCAAAGTTTTGTTTGGGCCCCAGCTGGACCATAGAACTGGGAGCTGCAGAATGTGTCATAGTCATCTATGTATCCACAGCAGCCAACTCAGTGCTGGGTTCAGAGTAGGTGTTCAAAATGTCTACATAATTAAATAAAGTGACAGCTGGGAGGTCCTACACATAGGTTGAGTAGGCAATTTTCTCATATTTTTGTTATTTTTATAATTTATACCCAGTTAACTTGCTAGAGTGATCTGAAGCAGAGCTGCCCACATGGTATGGTTTAAGGACTACTAAAATGCTCCTATATGGCCATGAATAGCTCCCAAGACAGCCTACTCAGGTTCCAGAAATTTCTATGAAACTGAATTATGTTGGCACAGAGGGCTCATTAAATGAAAATATTACATCTAGATGCTCTAGGATTAGTGATCATTAGTACCTAAAAATGAATTAGGTTTTGCATTATGTAAGGCCAAGGTCCTAAGTGCATCGAACACAAGATGGGTTAGGTGCTCTTGTCTGGCTTTTGAGCAGGGTATTGTCATGCAGTGCTTCCTGGCTTTGCATTCTATGCTTTCTTCCTACCTTGGCATTTTCACTGCTGGGGCTCACTTACAGCCATGCAATATAGCAACTGAATCAACATGGATCAGTTTGGTTTAGGGAGTTGGAAGTAATTTAGGAAGATCATAGACTATTCAGGAGAATATCTCAATAAGCTTCCTTTTAATAGTGTTCAATAGGAAGCACTGAAGTTGGAAGTGTCCCCAGAAGCCCAGTAGGGCACTGAAAACCATCTAGGACTACTACACAGAGGCAAGAGGTCTTGCACAATTCAAATGAAAATGCTGAGAAGTTGTGCTTTGTAGAAGGAATATCTTGCGTATTGTATGGATGCATCATGTATCAGTTAAAAAACCTATGGCCAATGGCTTAGGCAGGAACTGGGAGTTGGTACATCCCGGAGGAGAAAGAATTCTGAGACAGAGACAGGCGGGAGATTGGCTAGGAAGATGTGATGAGACAGATGCTCAGTACCTGAGCACAGGTAAGCAGTCATATAGGGAAATGTAGGCTAGAATAGATAAGATATTTTAAGTTATATCTAGTCAGAGAAGAGCCTAGCTATATGGTCAATGTATTTATAAATATATTTTGAATCTAAGTCTTATCTCTGGGAGCATGGGGCTGGAACGCAGACTCAGGCCTAACTTCTACAGTACTGAAGAATAGGAACTTTCATTATGTCCCATTTCCCCAGTTTGATCATTTAGTAAACATTCCTGTTCTCTTTGGTGTTTATCTAGCTGAGACTAACCTTACTTAACATTACTGTTTAGTCAAGGCTGCCTTTGAACTTACTATCCTCCTGCCTCTGTCTCCTGGGTGCTGGGAATACAGATGTATATCACCACGGATGATGCCTGATCCTGTTATTTTAGCATTCTTATGTCCCTCCTGTATCTGATTAGTGATCCAGACTATCTAGTCAATTTTAGTCCTTTTGGCACACACTTTTGCTTCATAATAATCATAATAATGACTGCCACTTGATGAACACTCTTTGCCAGAAACCATGCTAGACCCCTACATATTATGTTATCACAACTTGGATCAAATATATAATCTTTTTGCTAAGCCACATGTATTCATTTTACTAAGCCCATAGCCCTCTTTTCTACTCCAAGAGAGCAAGACAAACTGTGGAGCTCTGTGATCAACTGATGGGAAATTCCTAACAGAAAATGCAAATTGGTCAGGGTAGGGACTACCATCTAGGTTAATTTAGAATTTTAGTTAGTAGTCAGTTCTTATAGACACAAAAGCAGAAGCAAGGAAGGAAAAGGCATGAGAATCATAGCATCGTGGCAATTGTAGAAGCAGGTTATGATTATATGTAGTAATTGGGATTTTCAGGGTAACCTATAGCTTTAAGGACATCACAATTTAGGGAGGGGTCAAGGTGACCTTGGTCTTAATCTTAAGGATACAACCTCAGCTTGTGTGTGTGTGTGTGTGTGTGTGTAAAGAGGAGGAGAGGTTAGTCTCTGCTGTCTAATCAGTCTTCCATTTCTTAAATTTTCTACTGCAAAGTCTCCCAACTCAACATGGAGATAAGCAGGGTCCTAGTGGGTTGAACAGAATTTCTAACATTTCACCCCCCAGTGAGGCATTCCTCCTTTTCAATTAAGCAAGTAAGTTGCCTATGGCAATCTAGCTTCAATAAAGCGTGTGCCCCATTTTGTTAACATGCATTATATAATTAAATGGTCTGCTTTATGGAGCTTTATGTTGAACTGCCCTCTTCCTCTAGCAACCCTAAATTCCTTCTACCAGTAGCATCATGCTTTTCCCATGTCTTCTATATAAAACCCAGTTTCCTGAGCCTTGTTATGGCAATTTCTTGGTTTCAGCCTTTGAACTTATGAATGGTGCTATAGCAAGGACTGAGTGAATGATGTTGGGCATAGTGATATGCTTCCATAAAACCACAGATTCAGACATCAACTTTTGAATGGATCCTTAATACTAGAAAGCTGCACTGAAGCCAGACAGTGTACTCAGTGGTGTTTCCAAATCTTTTCATAAAAATACTCATTTGGTGTCACTTGCCAAGTATTGCATATCTTAAAAAATATCTGTGCTAGCCCCTAACCAAATGCCCATCCACCAAAGTTTCATGTTCCCAAACCCATTAGCTGCCCTTGGGCTTATACTCAGCATGGCAGGGTTTCAAAACACTGCTTTGAAATGTTCCCTTGGACCTCAAGAGTCCCTTCCAGACACCCTGGAACTCAGTAAATGTACAATAATACAATTTGCCATAATATGGTTTTCCTTTTCAAGCAGCCCAGCTGTCTGTGATCTCTAAACCCCAGCTCAGTATATTTGATGAAGGGTGTATTTAAAATGAGCAGCTGAAATGGTCCCATAAAATGTCTCCTTCGCATCCCTTTTATCTTCTCATTGACAAGCATAGGGCAGCTCTGTGGGGTTGGCTGTTGAGAGGCTGACAGTGTTGGGGCAACAAGCCCATGCTATTATGATCATTTCCATTTTTCATTTTTGCTGCTCTGTTATTGTTAGTGAAGCAGAATTTTCCGTCTAAGAGGTACCAGGGGAATATCGTTAGAATTTGGAAGGCTACAAGTCCTTAAAATGGAAGAAGAGGGCTAACAAGGAAAGTACAAAAAGACTTGACTGTTATTCCTGCCTGGTATGCTAATCTTTCCCCATTAGTCTTCAGCCAATTGGTTTCAACAATTTCACTAGAAATCATGATGTCTCTCAAACTCCTTTCTTACTGGGTGAAAAGTATGGGTGAGAGAACAAAGAAGATATTATACAACAGATGACAACTTCCAATATATGAGGCATTCCTTAAACCTTGAACAAACTCTTCATACAAAAATGGCAATATTTTGCCTCCAATTTCTTTCACCCCTTGTGCTAGAGAAAAAAAATTTACCTGAGTTTGTACACAGATGATGACACAAACCCAAATAATGGGATAATTATGTTTCAATTGCAAATTATATACAAAATCAATGTTCAATTCTAGACCCATAGTCTCTTACCCCCAACTACTTCCAGAATAGCTGAGTATAATAGATAAGTGTTCAAAGGTGATTCTTAACGGATTTATTAATACTTGCTAGCTATTCCTTGTTGGATAGTGCTGTGAAATCCATTAATCAACTGGATAACTTTTCTTGAACACAAAATTTTTCCATCTATCCACCCATCAACTCATCCACTTATCCAATGATCACTGTAGTGACTATCTCCACTGACAGGTACTGCAATAACTGCTAGAGTGGCAAGGATGGAAATGGTGTGATGCTTTCCTGAAGTAGCTCATAGTCTGCATGACAAGTACCACAGCAGCGAGGAAGGGAATAATAGGTATGAACTGTCAAAAACTTCATTGTCTTGTCAAGGACAGAAGCTTTAAAATACCTTAAATGATTTAAGGACATGACAACACAATCTTGAAATCTAGCAATAAATCAGTTAGCTAGACAATTAGTGAGAAGGGGAATCAACAGAGGAAGAATATAGGCTGTAGAGGAAACAAAAGACAATTAAGGAAGATAAATTTGAGAAAGAAAGGTAAGAACACCCTAACTCCAAGCTTCCAATAATACCCTTATCAGGTTTCTATAAACATAAAAATATAATCTAAAATAAGTATTTTCTTTAAGCTTGAGGTAGGTTAACCATGTTCCAGTAGATGACTCCACACTCATGACTACATGAACAACAAAAATTTGACTTGGTCAGTTACTAAAAATAATGAGAGAACATGAAGTTTGTACAGGGTAGAGATATGGATCTAAGAAGAGTTTGGCGGGAGGAGAGTGTGAAATGAATATGATCTACATACATTGTATACATATGTGATTGTTAAGAAATGAAGAAAAAATAGTGTGCTAAAATATTACCCAGTTTCTGAGCTATGCTAAAATATTACCCAGTTTCTGAGCTATGCGTATGGAGAGGGCGGCCAAGAGAAGATATAAGAAGCTAAAAATTACAGACAACTATGATTTAGCATATCTCAAAACACCAGATCTTTTCTATTCTCATGGATAATCAATGACAAATGCACATAAAAATGATTATTTGCATTCTGAATTGTTTTTTATATCTCAATTGAATTTTCAGTATTCTCTGCATTTTAATACATATTTTTAATATCAAGAAGATTAAGGTTATTATTATTAAGGAACCACCATCTCTATTCATCCTAAATGTTTTTTTTTTTTCAATCTAAATTGAAATGAAAAATGCTAGCACCAATCTTTGTTCAGGCTACTAATAGGCACATTTGGTTTCAGATGGACACTAAAGATATGTTTATCAGCAATCTTCAACACGCATGTTTGTCAGCTAATTTTCAATGTGCATGTTTGAATGGATAATATGCACAGATAAAAAAATTTCTCTGGACTTGTGGTAGAGTATCTATACTCCTATAGTGTATTTCTCTGAAAAATTGAAACTGTGAGAAGCCTTGTAGATAGATATAATGAGACTTACATTTTTTTTTCTGAAAGTTTTAAAATCTTTCAAATATAGGTGGGGATGCTCAGGAGGCAAGATTTGAAACAGAAGTCTCAAATATGTAGGAATGGAAAAATATCACCAAATAATTATAATTGTGTTTGGATGAGCTAAAATATTTTTCCAGAGCTTGTTAAACTGGAGTTGTATTGGTTTTAATAATGACAATGATGAAGATGATGATGATGATGATGATGATGATGATGATGATGATGAAGGTGACGATGATTACTATACCAGTGATGATGTAGATAAAAATAATGTTTCAAGTATATGATTTTTATATTCACCACTCACAAATGACTTGAGTTTTGTATGTTCCTCTGGACATTTAAAGCACTAAATAAAAAAAAAATACTGATTATTTTTTTTCTCAAATAACAAGTATTTTAGAGTATGTTAGAATTTGATTTTCTTTATCTCTGTGTGTACTCACAAACATGTATATATTGCGTGTGTGTGTGTGTGTGTGTGTGTGTGCATTTGTATGCATGCTTTTGTCCATAGGTGGAAGTCAGAGGACAACCCTGAGTTTTGGTCCTTATATTCCACCTTGTTTGAGGCAGCAACCCATGCTGTTCACCACTGAATATGCCAGGCTAGCTGGCCTGCAAGCTTCCAGGAATTCTCCTGGTTTTACTGTAGGAGTGTTGGGTTTACAGATATGAGCTACCATACTGTACCATACTCTGGGGATTTGAAATCAGGTTCTCATGCTTATACAATATCATTTTCATTCACCGAACCATCTTCTCAGCCCTAGAATCTGACTTTCTAAAAGAATATTCTTTGTCAAGGGATATTAAACAGATTACTGTGAGTTGAATATTAAAGGTAACCTTTCAGAAATTCACAGCTAAAATGGAGGTCAAGAGATCAAAATGGATTATAGGTGAAAGGGAGCAAAAATTAGAAATGTCATTGCTCAACCCATTTTTATTGGTTGAAGGGTTTAAGAATGAATTAAATATCCAAAGTCTCAACTTGACACATAGCTGAATATTGCTTCCATAATGATAGTTTTAAACACCCTGATTTCAATTACCATTGTACCTTAAAAGTTAATGCTTGCCTTATGAATAGCTATCACATTAATTAGATCATCCTCTTTGTCCAACATCAGAGTAGGAAAAAAGTCTTTGGATTAATCTAGGGAAAAAGTTTGAAGTTTATCCTTCAAAACATGTACTTGTTAGGAATAAGGATCAGACAGATTTATGATTAAGTGATAAAGAACACGTGGAAAGTTTTTGGTTATCACAACTATGAATGCAATGTGTTGATGTCAGAGAAAGAAATTCAATATATAACCCAATTTTGGGAATGCTGATAGGAATGCGAAAATCAATAAAGGAAAAAATTACCCATTTAGCAAGTATTCTCAGAGCTTCCTTGTTATTGTTAATTTATTCAGTAACCACTTATTGAGTGCTCATTCTTTGCAAGGTTATGTCAGCGCTAGAAGAAAAATAGTCACAGGTGACATGTGATGAGTGTTTATTGTGTACAAGGTATTGTAATGGTTTTATGGAGATTATCTCATTTATTCTTCCTGCGGCATTATGTTTGCCTATATCTTGAACAGAAGAACACCAAACCAGGAGATACCAGTGAACTTGCCTGAAACCATACATCTAGTAACTATGAACACAAATACTCAGTTCTTTGTTTATCTGATTTCAACATCTATGATATTAAACATCAAGGCAGAGGCAGAATTCCGACCTTAAATAAAGAGCTCTCACATTACTAATTATAAGAAGAATGGGGATGAGTGCTAGAATTATGATCTATAGAAAGTTCGGAGTTCAGAGGAGACCATAATTAATTCTGAAGATTTTACACAGGAATTGACATTTTAATTGGACAAGGTGATATTTAAATAACATACTCCTTGGAAATAGGAAGAGGGAGCTTCTTGTAGATTTTGGAAGTAGTATAAACCAAAACACTGTGACTTGAGCTTGCATGGCATATTTAAAAAGTAATATAGCATAAGACAAGAGGGGATGAGTTGTTTGTGAGTGGGAATGATGGTAGGGACAGATAACAGAAGTAAAACTGGAAAGGAAAAATGTACCTAACTTATTGAGTATCTAAAAGTTCTCTGAGCGAATGCATAGATTTATTCTATAGGCAAAAGGAAACTTTACTTTTTTAAAAAATATATAAAGCAAGGTCAGATGTATATTTATGTCAGATATATATTTATGTTTTCTAGAAAAGACTCCTGAAAAAATGAAGGAAATCCAAAAGAGACAAAGATGGGAGTCAAATTAGAAAGTGATTATAGCAACCAGAATAGTACAAGACAGGTACTGGGCTTAGAATGAGGATAAGGGTCCAATGGACTTTGTAGTGAAGGTGTCCCAAAGGGATGTGACAATATGAGCTTGATGTCTTGAAGGTTTTGTTGCAGAAGAGACATGGAGAGGAGCAGAGGGAGTGAAAAGGAAGGCGAGAGAGAGAGAGAGAGAGAGAGAGAGAGAGAGAGAGAGAGAGAGCTTTGACACTCCTGTAAGTCATAGAATGTCTGAACTTATAAAAGTGAGAATGGGGTGGGGCTGGAGCAATGTCTTGGTGATTAAGAGCACTGGCTACTCTTGCAAAAGGTACTGGTTTGATTCCCAGCACCCACACGGTCGCTCACAGCCATCCATAACTGCAGTTGCAGGGGTTCTAACAGCCTCTTCTGGCCTCCACAGGCACTGTATTCATGTGGCCCACTGACATCCATGCAGGCAAAGCACCTCTACACAGAAAATAAAAATAAATTAAAAATTTAAAAAAAAATGTAAAAGTGAATATCAAGATAAATGTTCACTATAGAAGGAGTGGATGAAGAAAGGTTTGTGTAAGCAGTTGGCCCAAAATAAAAGGTGGAGCTATAGGAGAACCTGGAAGGAGATCCTGTCAAAACAAAGGAAGTGAGGAGGTAGAGGACAGTAGCAAATAGTTATAATCATGTCTATTAGACTTGAGACTGGGAGCTAACAGCAGGATGTGACTATTAAGGAACCATTAGTATCTTAATGTGACCAGCTTTTATAATGCACATTATGGGGCAAATGTAAAGAACACATAGTCAAGGTGGATAATATTATTACTCTTTCAAAGTATTTGGTAGTGAAGGCAAAAAAAAAAATACACTTATGTCCTGTTGGCAATTTGACCAAAGGCCTACAGCAAAGCACCTCTGTTCTTACCCAGCTATGAAGGATGTCTGAATTACATATAGCTGAATGGTCATGTCAAATTCTAATTTTTTTTTTTTAGGTTTGTATTTTAGGATCTTGGTAGAATAGAGATGTTCTTTATTCAGATTCCTCGGTAGGCTCCCTTCCATTCTTATGCTGATACTCTTTCAGCTCTTATTATGTATATACAGATCAAGCAAATGTTTGTGGCAGAGTGCTTCTAGAAATAAATGGTCTTATGACCTTGACGTACTTTCTGTTGCCCATATAATATTCATACCATTCTTTAGCAGCCCTACATTCTTCTGATAAGGAATTGTTGATAGAATGCTACTGGTTAAAAATGCTCATGTCTTTTTGAAAATAGCCCAGAATATTTTAATCTGACATTTCTAAATCCTTGACATGTCTCCCTTACAACAAGCCCACAGCTCATGGGTGTTTTGACAAGTAAAGAAAATGCTAAGATGTCACTACATTGGTGTTCCTGGCTGATGAGGTATTGGTTCTTTCTGTAGCATTCAAGGGCCATAATGCAGTTTGTATGTTAAATCAATATCCTATAAAACTCCTGCATAACTGCTGGCTTATTATTTAAAGCAAAGGAAGAACAAATCAATTCCTTTAGTGTCAAGGACATTCTTGACAAAGGGCTGAATGCAATGGGCAGGGTGATTGCCATGAAAGAATCCAGTGAAACGGAAAGCTGGGAATTATGCTTACAGACCACTGGGAGTCCTTTGGGCTGCTCACACTTACTACTTGGCTTTTCCCAATCTGGAAGCAGGGCAGGCCAGCTCATGCTTTCCTAACATACCCTAGTATCAGGGGATCTTCTTTGGTGGCAAAATGACCCACATAGCATTAGAAATCAGATTTAAATAGCACTGCTTAGAAGTCCCAAGAGCAAATAAAATTTTAAGTCAATAGGTAATTGGGCTGCAGTGACGTGCTAGGATAGATCTAGTGGTGTGTAGAGTTAGAGAGGAGAGTAGGAAACAGGCAGGCAGGGTAGCTGTGATACCAGGAGAGATCCAGCTATCGTCAGCATATTGATTCCCAGAGTAAAAAGAAACCTTAAGGATCATCTGGCCCACTGCTTCTCAACCCTGGCTGTGTATTAGAGTCACTGGGGAATTTTAAAATGATATCAAAGCTCAGGCCTTGCCACCGTCAATTAAATCTGAAACCCTGAGGCTAGAATTTAGTATCCATATTTTTAACAACTCTCAAGTTGATTCTAATGTGAATCAGGGTTGAAAACCACTACTCCAGATCAATACTGTTAGGTTTAAAGAAGGGAAACTGAGGCATAAATAAAGAGAGGAGGTGTCTTCTACTCCCTCTCATTGATGCTATTAGATGAGACAGTAGAGCAAATGTTGCTAAGTTAATGATTGGGA
>JADRCD010052623.1:0-11984 GCA_019843815.1 Montemys delectorum | reverse complement strand
CACACACACACACACACACACACACACACACACACACACAAGGTGGGCGAGGAGGCAGTCTCATTAATTATCATATGGAGCTAAAATAGATGAGTGAATGCTAGCATTTGCCTAGCTTTATGCATTTGACTATGCAGATCACATGTATTCCTAGACAGCCCCACTCACTAGTAGATGGTTTCTCTCTTCTTTTATTGTGTCTTGATAGCCTCAGTAACTATTTAACACCTATAATATGACAACAATAACATCCTGGAAACTTCTGATTATTATGATTGAAAGCCTTGCACCGTCTTCATTATTTGAACTTCCTGCTTGAGTGTCAAAAGTCACAAAGTAACTGGTACTATGTTCAGACACTCCACACTGAAAAAACCTGCAAAGACCAGCTGTAGGTCTCTTCCATACACTATCACATATGACTAGACTCAGCAGATATGTGACATCTATAAATTTAATAACATGCTCGCAAAAGTAAAAAATAAAAACACAAAAATAAGCAAAAATATTATTTGATAATATCTCCCACTCAGGGAAAGATAATTTTCCCTTGCTCAAACTGACAACACACAAAGGTGTGGGATATAAAAACTTTGTTCTAGGTTTTTAGACTTTGTTACCAGAGCTGGATCCTTTAGAAGAGAAGCCTTCCCTGACTGTCTGTTCTTAATGGAAATCTCTTTCCCCATTATTGTACATCTGCTCAATATCACTCATTTTTATATAATACAATTCTTTAGTTACTCATTATCTTCTTTGTTTTACAGAATGTAATTTTATGAGAATTGACACTGCATTTGGTGTATTTACTCTTTTTGTAATAATCTTTACATAACTTTAGATATACTTAAGATAAGTTTTAAATTAGTAAATGCTATTGCATCTTGAGAAATATCAGCAGAAAACAGGAATGCATTAGATAATACTAGGACACTAAGAAAAGAAGACTCATCTAAACATTCTTACTAAATAATCAAAGTCAAATGATGATTAAAAATATTGTAATTCCATTTTTTATTTTTTATAATTTGATAAGCCCAGAGAGTATAAGGAAAAAACAGTGAGGCCTAATGGTTTCAGTGGAACTCTAGAGCACATTCTAATCATAACAAGACACCTTTTCTCAACCCCAATATGATGTAAAAATATTCTAATAACAAATAGTTTATAGATGGAATAATATTCTATTATTTTATTTTTTAAAAAGCTAGTGTATTTACTATTTTACTAGTGAATACTTCAAGGAATTCACAGGTTAAGAAAATGGCTAATGATTTCTATCCTGGATCTCATTTCACTCAAAGAAAATGTTTACTTTTTCTTTTTTACATTTTTTTTAACTGTAAGACTGTCAAGCCTTAGCTTACTGGGGACCCCCTGAATGAATCACGTGGAACCTGGATCGATGCAAAAAGCAAGAGGATTTTGTTGTTCCAATGCGCTGTATTCATCCCAGACCTGAAGGAGAGGTGGCAACCCCGCACAACTTGTTCAGTGAGCTTTTATACAGTTTTTGAAGGTAGAATTTGGTAACAGCATGAATTGCTTTATGCCCATTTGAGGCCCACGCTGACCTTTCTTGGCATTGGTGGCCGCAGGTGAGGCATGGTCTTAATCACCAGAAGGGGTAATTGAAACATTTTTGGTCATTATCTGCACCTGCCCTACTTCTTTACAGGGGCTTCCTTTAAAGTTCGTATTGCTGGGAAATTCTGGGATGGGAGTGTACATTCCTGACAAGGTCTTTCAGCAGCCACCTTATGTTCTCTAAGGTCACACATTCCCCCCTTTTTCTTGTGAGTATTTCAATCATGAAATTATAACTCACTCTGGCCCAACTCTTGATACTGTTTCTTAACACCATAGTTTGAACTATACTTATGCATTCTCTAATAAAGGCCATCAGGTAGTTCAAAATACAGGGGCCCAAAATTAAAAGCAACATCAGGATTATTAGTGGTCCCAAAAAGTTAGAAATCAAAAGAGTGAGCTAAGGGGAAGAGTTAAACCAAGACTCAAACCACCCCTGACTCTGTTCTCTTTCTCTCTTCCTCTTAGCCAGTCCCTCTCTAACCTTGGCTATTGAGTACTTTATAATTCCAGAATGGTCTATCTAAAAACAGCATTCTTCTTTCAGGGCTGTATACAGACCTCCTTGCTGGAGAAAGAGGAGGTCTAGGCCTCTCCTGTTTTGGAGGGCTACCTCAGACAATGAAGTCAAGGATTCCTGGATCTTGGAAATGGAATTTTCCATTTCCACTATATCAGCATCTATAGCCAACCTAAGGCTCTGATAGCTCTGGCATTGGAGTGACAGCAATGATGTTCCTGTGGCTGTTCCAACCACCTCCAGTCCCAGTCCCAGCAAGATAGAAAGTTATCCCTATAGGTTTTCTCTTAACCCTGAGCTGGCTTTCATCCCAGTGGGACAATAATTCTTCATAGGGATGGTACAAAAGTCTGGGAACTAGTTGTACCAGAACACAAAAATCCTGAGTTGTTGAGTACCTGAGAGTTGACACATGGAGTAACTCCTGAGGTGCGTGTACACCATCCCTCAAGGGGGGAAGGGCAGGAGGTAAACAGATGCATTGGGCTGAAGCAAAGTCTGATTACAAATATGAGCATGTGAGCAGGGGATCTTTTGTACACTTACTCCCTGCCCAGTAATGGTAGACAAGGTGAATCTGGCATTATGTTGTTGCCAGTGGCACTGTGGTTCTCCCTCTTCCACTTGGCTAGACCTTCTCTCACCATGGCCTTTGAATATTTAATTACCCCTGGAATGGTCTCCAGTATGTGCTTTCTGACATTTTACACCCCCAGATAGCATAGAAGAAATGGTTGGTCCCCAATCATTGATGGACCTGCTGCTGGCTTCTCCTATCTTGAGGACACACATATAAGGGGGTTTCTAGCAGGACACTTTCCATTTTTTGGATGTCTGAACCCTAAACCCCACCCTCCAAGGACACTTCTGGGACATGGTTTAGATTCACAAGTCTCTCATCCACCACATTCAGGCAATCCTTCTCCCTGTGTCTCCAGGGCAGCGACACCCTAGAAGTCAAAGCCCAATGCTTAAACACATAGGTCAAAAACAGGGTCTAGCCAACAAATACAACTTGGGTAGTGGGCTAAGCCACATCACCCATGACTGAGAGCACCTGTCAAATCACCTTGGTAGGGGTGTGAGAGCTTCCGAGGCTCAGTGTTGGAATATACACTTTAGCTGTCTAGTGGTTTCTCTAGCCTTGCAGAAGTGGGTTGCTTGGATGTCTGGCTGCTATCTAGTTGTCATTAAATGCAGATGCTGATCTGATGTGAACCCAAGCAGTTACTCTATCCACTTTAATGGAGGTCAAGGTGATCAACAATGTCAGGAATAATGCTCTCCACTTTGCTTCCAAGTGTTCATCACAACGTCTCTTAACATATATCCAATCTCCAATTTGGTACTTGTGTGGAACCTTTTGGGCACCTGCATTATACAGGGCATTAAGTTTAGGCTACATTTCCTAGTGGCTGATCTGGAAAGCTTGCAATTGAGCCATAAGACCTTGTCAGCCTGAAAAGTCACCCTCGGGGGGGGGGGGGCATATCAAGAGCAGGGGTCAAGGGAGTGAGTGTCCCATGTAGGATCTCACAGGGGTCAGGTTAAAATGGTAGGGGGTGTTCAAGGCCAAGGGGAGGGACACCAACCAGTCTAAGCTCGTATCCAAGGTCAATTTAGTCAAGGTCTCTTTACCTGCCCTGAGCTCTGGGGACAGACTGTACACACAATGTGGGTTCCAATTAGTCCCCAATATCTCTGTCAATCCCTGTCCTACTTTAAGAGACAAAAGAAGGACACTTGTCCAATCCAATTACCTTGCCACTCCGAACCCCTGGAAATTTTTCTTCTAATGCTACCATGGTAGCTGTTTCCTCCTTGGTAGGGAATGTCTCAATCCATCCAGGGAAAATATCTACAAACACTAGAAGGTATTTGTAACTATATTCCTGGCTTAACTTCTGTATAATCGACTTACCTACCAATAAACTCCAGGCTGTTCTCCCCTAGGTCTTTTTCTCTGTTTACTCTTGGCTACATAAGCATTACATTACACTGTTCTACTATCATTCTGACCCAGAACCTGAATATATATATATATATTCTCTTAAATGCTTGGACAAGGTTTCTATCTCCTAAATGAGTCCATCTGTGCATTTGGCTTTCTTAGGAGTATATTTTTCCCTTCCTCTGTGTATGCGCCATTGTCCTACCTTCTCTTGGTAATAGTTGGTATGGTGGCTAGTGATCTGAGTTCTTTTTTTCTTCAGCACATTCTAAGTGAGGCTATCCCTTAGTCCAGTCTCATTTTCCAGCAGGTGTCTCTTGCAGGCAGGCCCATAACCAGGATGGGCTCCTGTATAGCCACTCTTGAGCCATTTGATCTGCCTGGTTATTGTCCAGGGACATTGAGTCTCTGCCCTTCTGATGTCTTGGGCAATGAATAATACTCACAGTTGCTGGCTTCATCAGATCCAAGATTGTTTGCTTGTTTATTTCTTTTCCCTCTGATGTAGGCAGGCCTCTCTCTTGGATGGATGTGGGTTGTGGCAAAGGCATACCTGCTATACATGTAGATGTTGATCTTTTTGCCTACCCCCAGGTCCAAGGCTTTGGCCAGAGCTATCAACTCTGCCTTTAAGGCTGATGTTCCCAGAGGAATTGATTTCTCCCAGACTACCTGGCATCCACCCACAATGGTGGCGCCTGCCTTGTGCTGTCTTTCTACCAGGTAGCAGCCACCATCAGTGAACCAGATTACCTCTGCATTGGGGAGTGGCTGATCAACGGGTCCTTTTGTCATCCCTGGTCCTCAGCTAGAATCTGCTGGCAATCATGAGTTGGCAGATTGAAGTCAGGGTCAGGCAGCAGAGTGGCAGGTTGATGGCCACTATTGACATGAAGGTCACACAATTTGAGTTTAGTAACAGAGTCTGATAATGAGTCATGAGGGTGTTGGTCAGCTATCAATCTGGGGGCTGGTGAACAATGCTCTCCAAGGCATGGGGAGCTGTCATGGTCAGATTTTGCCCCAGAGTTAATTTATCAGCATTTTTAACTAAAACTGCCACCACTGCCACTATCCATAGACAAGCAGGCCACCCAGCAGCTACAGGGTCTAATTTTATTGACAGATAGGCAACTGGTCCCTTCCAGGGGCCCAGCTGCTAAGAGAGCATTCCCTTGGCTATCTCCCTGGTTTCTGCTACATAAAGGTGGAAAGGTCTGCTGGCATCGAGCAGTCCTAGAACAGGGGCCTCCAGCAAAGCCTGCTTAATCACATCAAAAACCTGTTGCTCTTCTTCACCCCAATTGAAGGTGTATCCATTTTTAGTCAGGAGGTAGAAGGAGGTAGCCAATTTAGTAAACCCTCGAATCCATAGCCATCAGAACCCAGCTGGGTCCAGGAATTCCTGTACCTGTTTGGGGCTCTGTGGAGGAAGGATGTGCAGGATGGTCTCTTTTTGAGTGTTGGAGAGCCAGTGTTGGCTGTCTTTCAGCAGGTAGCCCAGATAACTTACTTTTCTCTGGTAGATTTGGGCCTTCTTGGCTGAGGCTCTGTACCTCAATCCCCCCAGCTCCTCCAACAGGCATTTAGTCCCCTTTAGAGAATCCTCCTTAGTCTTGAGCCCCAGGTTTCTTCATAGGCAGAAGGGGAGTATTCAAAGCTGATTGGCACTTCCACAGAATCCCTTGTTCTAGAAGCCTGGTAATGTGGGGTCTGATAACATCCTGGGCCTCTCTCCATATCAGATATTGGTGGACAGACACCAGGGAGGCTTTGACTCTAAACTCCACATGGATGGGGGGCTGGTTGTTGGCCTTCCCCATCCCTGCCATTCCAGTCCAAGCCTGGAGAAAGGCCTCGAAACACCAGTCTAGGTCGTAGGGTACCCTGTCCAAGGTCTTAAACAACTTGTGTTCATCCTCTAGCCTGAGAGTCAGGACTCTCTGTAGATTCCTTCCCTGATGCTTTTCTTCTCTCTCTTTTTTTTAAATTTTTTTCATTTCCCTTTCATCTTCTTTCTTTCTCTTTCTCTGCTCCTTGTCCTCCTCTGTCTCCCTGTTATGGGAGACTTTCTCAGCAACCTGCCCTAAATCTCTCAGAGACTTATTCTGTAGTTCCTCTAGTCTCTGAAGCTTTTTCCTGATATCTCTACTAGCTTGGTCTATAAAATCCATAGTCAGAGTAGCTTTGTGCTCCTTCCTGCTGGGGTCATAGGGCGTATACTGATGGAATACCTCCATGAGTCGTTCTAGAAAGGGAGCAGGTGACTCATCTGATCCCTGTCTAACCTCACATACCTTAGTCAATTTTGTAGGTTGCTGTGGAGCCTGGCTGTTAACGTTCAGGTACCCCTTACCTTCTGAAGTCCCAGTCACGTCGAGTCAGGGGAAACCCACTGTTGACCGCAGCCTGGTTAATCGATGGTACACCCATGTCTCTGGCTTCTGGCTTGCTGCATTATAAATAAAACAGTCTCAAAGTGATTAAATGGCCATTTGGAAAATGGGGTTTGAGGTTGGGCCTTCCGATTGTAGAAGTCGGCCAAAAAGAAGGGGGTGCAACGGCCCCAGTTCTATGGGCTGAGGAGCTGGTACTGACATTCGCAGGGCCATGGTAGCTTTGGTAGGGAGATTTGGAGGAAGAGGGTCTTGGAGTAACAGGTCCACTGTTAAAGAGTCTTGGAGGATCAGAAGTTTCTCAGATCCTGATCCCCCCTCTTGCACTTCTTTCTTCCTGATGGCCAGAACCTGTGGGGTGGGTCTTGGGAAAGAAATGCTTTTATGTATGAGGGAGGAGGGGGTCCTCCACTAGATTTTTCTAGGTAACTATATAGGGCCTCTGGTCCAGGTGCCCTAAGGATCCTGGCCTAAAAACTCTCTCTTCTACTGCTTTTGATCACCTGTAAGTCAAAAGTCCCTATGAGTGGGTCATGTGGAGAAACAGAGAATAAATAACTTATCTTTCAATCTGTCCAATGTCCCTCTCCCCCAAAAATTCATCAGTCTAAGTTCAAGAACATAGAACAAGATACCAACAAACACAGAGAAAAATAATTACCACACAGACAGCTCAACCTTACCACGGGTGGGCATCCAGGTCCAAGAACACAGAGAAAGAAAATCAAGACACAGTTTGCCCCTTCTATGGGCCCAGTTACAGACATCAAGTGTTCCTGCACACATGGCAGGAGCCAGATAGACCAGGTTATAGAAAGACTCGTCTCCTGCTGATATTGTCTTGCCATTTCCAGAAGGAGCAGAGCCTTCCTGGCTCCCTCCAGGGGGCCTGACGAGTCCTTCAGCCCACCCACCCATGGTTGAGACGTTAAGGTATCACTTGACCACACCAGACACTGTAGGCACTCCAAGCCTTCTGACACATGCAACCAAAAGTTCAAACAAACTTACAAACTCAGACTTTGATGAACAGAAAGACAAACAGGATCCACCATAAAAGCTCTGGACCTCCAATTCACTGCTCCAGTATGTTCCCACAAGGAGTCGGATTCCCGGCCAACACACCAAATGAAAGATTCTGTCGAGCTTTAGCTTACTGGGGACCCCCTGAATGAACTATGTGGAGCATGGATCAATGCAAAAAGCAAGAGGATTTTATTGTTCCAATGCGCTGGGGTTATCCCAGACCTGAAGGAGAGGTGGCAACCCCGCACAACTTGTTCAGTGAGCTTTTATACAGTTTTTGATGATAGACTTTGGTAACAGCATGGATTGGTTTACACCCATTTGAGACCCACACTGACCTTTCTTGGCATTGATGGCCCCAGATGAGGTGTGGTCTTAATCACCAGAAGGGGGAACGGAAACATTTTTTGGTGGTTATCAGCATTTGCCCTGCTTCTTTACAGGGGCTTCCTGTTGTTTGTATTGCTGAGACATTCTAGGAAGGGAGTGTGCATTCCTGACAAGGTCTTTCAGCAGCCATCTTATGTTCTCTAAGGTCATACATTACTTCATAAAATTTACTATCTCCTATATTAACAAAGAATATTCCATTTGACTATTCTGTATAATTATATTTCCCACTTTCTTTTTTAAATTAGACTTATTTATTTATTCATTTTACATCCCAATATCAGCCCTTCCTCTCCTCCTTGGACCACCTCATGCAAATCCTCCACCCATTCATTTTAGAAGGGGAAGCACCCCCTCTGGGTGTCATCTCCCCGTTCCTACACCCACATCACCCTCACCCCCACCACACACATCAAGTTGTCCCTAGACTAGTCATATCCTCTCCCACTGTGTCCATACAAGGCTTTCATTTAAGGATATGGGATCCACAGGCAATTGGTAGGTTCTGCTCTGGTTCTATGGGAGATCTGCTTAAAGACCAAGCTGCTCATCTGCTACATATGTACAAGGGTCCTAGATCTAGCCAGTGCTTACTCTTTGGTTGGTGACTCAGTCTCTGGAAGCCCCAAAGTGTCTAGGTTAGTTGACTCTGTTGGTCTTCCTGTATAGTTCTTGTTCTTTTTAGAACCCAACAATCTTTCTCTTAACTCTTTGAAAGATTCATTGAGTTCCTTCTACTGTTTGAGTGTAAGTCTCTGCATCTCTTTCCATTGGCTGTTGTGTGGAGCCTCTCAAAGAACAGTTATTCTGGGTTCTTGTCATGCATGTTCTTTTGGGTCTGGGTTACCTCAATAGAGATGATATTTTCTGCAAAGGTCCAGCTTCAGCATGAGATAGGTCCTAAGAAAGGCAAGATGGAAAGGACACTAATTTAACGACTCTAAGTCAGTAGTAGATGCCAGCTGTCATGGTAGTCTTTCTCTTCCTTGAAGATTCTCATCATTCTTCCTTCTTTTCCTTTCTGACCAGAGAGCATGAACCTAGTCTTTTATTTACTAAAGCTACATCATCAAAACTTTGACAATTGTTAATAATCTTCAAAAATTCTTAAATTTACATAAATTCTATGAACCCTAGATCATTAGTCCTAACCCCTGTTTCCTAAGAGCAGAAACTAAACACAAGGCTAAAGCATATTTCCTTATAGGTTTACACAGTCTGTAAGCTTTGGCAGTTTCCCGATAGAGCAGACAGCAACTTTTATTAACTATTTTCATGTAAGAACAGAAAGATGACAGACTATTAAAATAAATCCTTACAAAATTTTGAATTTTATGTAAGTAAGGTAGTTAGTTCTCTCTAATATTTTTCTAGGTTTTATTATCTCCAAATCTTTAAACAGCTTGAAAAGCAGAGTACTAACTTATTATATGTTTCTACATCATCTTTTAATTCTCTAATCTTTGTTTCCTCATCCTAGCAATTCCATAGCCTCATCACTCTCCTTCTAATATTATTTATTCCTGAATAATATATAATTTCCTAGTTTTCTTTCTATAACGTTCCTTTTGAGACCACTTTACCTCTCTATCCTTGATCTCTCCAATTTTACTCTGAATAATTGATGTAGCAGTCATTTTTATTATGTGTCTCCTCATGATTCCAAATTCAAGGCCAAGTCTGGCACAAAGGACCATGTAGGATTTTACAGCCTTTTTGATTATGTTGTCTAGATCCTTTCCCATGGCCCTAAAGGCCAAGCAGAAGGCCTGTTCCTCACCCTCTACAGCATCATGACCATTTCCATTCCTCATTCCTGAGAACAGCCTCTGTTTGAATTATTATGGCATAATTAGCTCTGAGTAATGGGTGAAGTATATTGCCCAGAAAAAAGATTGAAAATAGAATAGTAAAGACTTAAGATCAATTTCAGGGCAATAGCAACCATCAGCACACATGGGGATCAATGGCCTGGTGATGCTCCAGGGACAGTTACTGTGTCACACCTCCCTTTACACAGACATGTCAGGCCTGTCAGTTTTCTTGTTCCATCCATTTGCCTATGAAATTCATGATGTTCTTGTTTTTAATGGCTGAGTAGTATTCTATTGTGCAAATATACCACATTTTCTGTATCCATTTTCAATTGAGTGACTTCTAAATTGTTTCCAGGTTCTTGCTACTACTAGCATAGTTGAGCAAATGTCCTTGAAGGAAGGTAGAACATCTGTTGGGTATATACCCTGGAGTGGTAGGGCTGAAAACAACCTAGATGTCCCTAATTGAAGAATAGATAAAGAAAATGTGTTACATCTACAAAACGGAATACTATTCAGTTATAAAACCAAGACATCATGAATTTTGCAGGCAAGTGGAAGGAACTTGATAATATCATCCTAGGTGAAGTAACCCAGTCCCATCAGAATATGCACATGTATACTCACTTATAAGTGAATATCAGCAATAAAATATGGGATATCCATGCTACACTCCATATATCCAAAGAAACTAAACCAGAAGGAAGGCCCAAGTAATTATGCTTGAATATCACTTAGAAGAGGGAATAAAATATTCATAAAAAGGCATATGGAGGGCAGAAACTGGGTGGAAGATGGGTTGGGGAGGTGGATATAGAGGGATGGTGTGGGGAAGGATAGGAGAGATGGCCAGACAGACATGAGAATGTATGGAAATATGCAACTGATTGGGAGGAGGAAGTGCGGGCATTTCCCATTTTTTTTGTATGTGATGAACTTTCTATGTGCTTTCTATTGCTTGAAGTTCTTTGTTGATTTTTTCATGTTATATTTTCCTTTTATTTTATTTTTTTTATTTCTCAGAAACGTATTGGAAAGTCTATAAGAACCTACAGCTTTATAAATATTGGTATCAATTTCTGGGTCTTTATTGCAACATAGGAACTTTTTTCACACAGGTATTCTGTTATGTATGTTCGAAACAATTATTGACTTGAGGTTGGGGATGCTTTCCTGTATTGCAATTTTCACCTTTGCCTTTGCATGTTGCTTTTAGCCTCCACATTGTAAAATAAAATGTCAAAATGCCCTCCTTCATATGCCGCAGCTAGGACTCCCCTTCTTTCTGAAAATATCATGACTTTCAATGGTCTACAATATCCCTTGTGAAGCCAAGATTCCGAGGGTTATTCCTAAGCCCTGATGTTGTCACTGAACTGGTTGGTATTCATGGGCCTCTTACTATCCCTAGTTGGATGTCCTGAAGAATATGTTGACTGGGCCTATTGCTTAACCTGTTCAAACATTTCAAGTTACAGTTGCTTTACTGATTATTGGACCATCCATGGAGAGAGGTTTGAGCCTTTTCTTTTATCTGTTGCTCATACAATCTGAGCAAGATGCTGGTAATAAAAACAACTCCCTGATCCCTAGGTTATTGCTGTATTCACAATCTATACTAAAGATTTCGAACACTTTAACCTAATGACTAATATTTTAAAAGGTGTTACTGATTCTTCTCTTCCTTCTGTCCTCATTTTATACAGAACAAATTCATGGTATTGGACATACAGCCTTTATATTTATTTAAGTCTTCTGCTTTAGTTGTGTTTCCTTTCTTTCCACATTCCCATACATCAGATCACAAATATGTTAGAGTTCATGCTAATTCTTTTTTATGTATTTTTATTTATTATTTTATTTATTTACTTTTTATTAGATGTTTTCTTTATTTACATTGCAAATTTTATCCCCTCTGAAAACCCGCCTATCCCAGCTCTCTGCTCCCTGTTCAGTAATCAACCTGCTCCAACTTCCCTGTACTGGCATTCCCCTACACTGGGGCATCAAGCCTCAGGAGACCAAGGACCTCTCATCTCATTGATGTGCCACAAGGCCATCATCTGCTACATATGCAGCTGGAGCCATGGGTCCTCCATGTGTACTCTTTGGTTGGTGGTTTAGCCCCTGGGAGCTCTTGGAGTACTGCTTGGTTCATATTGTTGTTCCTCCTATGGGGCTGCAAACTCCTCAAGCTCCTTGTGTTCTTTCCCTAGCTCCTCCACTGGGGACGGTGTGCTCAGTCCAATAGATGGCTGTGAGCATCCACTTCTGTATTAGTCAGGCACTGGTAA
>JADRCD010052619.1:0-10757 GCA_019843815.1 Montemys delectorum | reverse complement strand
AACAACAACAACAACAACAACAACAACAACAACAACAACAGAAAACCCACATACCCATGGACAAAGTACAACTCTCTACTCAGTGATAACTTGATCAGGGAAAAAATAAAGAAATTAAAGACTTCCTGGAATTCAAAGAAAATGATGAGACAGTATACAAAAATTTATGGGAAACAAGGAAAACCAAGGAAAGTAGTGCTAATAGAAAACTTAACTGCACTAAGTACCCTAGAAATTGGAGAGATCATACACTAGCAACTTTACTGCACACCTAAGAGCTCTAGAACAAAAAGAAGCAGACACACACAGGCCTTCAAAAAACAGCTAATAATAATATTTCTCAAACTGCTCGATGAAATAGAAACAGAAGGAACACCACCTAATTCATTTTATGAAGCCACGATGACTCTGGTACCTAAACCACACAAGGACCCAACAAAAAAGAGAACTTCAGACCAATTTTACTTATGAATATTGATGCAGAAATACTCAATAAAATTCTTCCACATTAAATTCAAGAACACATCTAAACGATCATACACCAAGATTAAGTAGGTTTCAGACCAGGGGTACAATGTTGGTTCAACATATGATAATCCATTAATGTAATCTACTATATAAAAAAAAAACTAAAAAAAATCACATGATCATCTCATTAGATGCTGAAAAAAGCATTTGACAGAATACAACACGTCTTTATGTTAAAAGTCTTGGAGAGATCAGGAATTGAAAGCCCATATCTAAACATAATAATAGCAATATACAGCAAACCAACAACCAGTATCAACTAAATGAAGAGATTCTTGAAGCAGTCCCAATAAAATAATGGACAAGACAAGGATTACAACTCTTCCAATATCTATTCTATATAGTTCTCAGAAATCTAGATAGAGCAATAAGACAATACATTTGATCAAGGTGATACAAATTAGCAAAGAAGTCAAGGCATCACTATTGGCAGATGATATAATAGTATATATAAGCAATTCCAAAAGTTCTACCAGAAAACTTCTACAGCTGATAAACAGGTTCATCCAAATGGCTGGATATAAAATTAACTCAAATAAATCAGTAGCCTTCCTTTAAACAAACGATAAACAAGCTGAGAAAGAAATTAGAGTAACAACACCCTTCATAATAGTCACAAATAATATAAAATATCTTAGGATAACTCTAACCAAACAAGTGAATGATCTCTATGACAAGAACTTCAAGTCTCTTAAGAAATAATATGAAAAATACCTCAGAAAATAGACAGATCTCCCATGCTCATGAGTTGGTAAAAGTAACAGTAAAAATGACCATCCTTACAAATGCAATCTACAGATTGAATGCAATCCCTGTCAAAATTCCAGCACCATTCTTCAAAGACATGGAAAGAGCAATTCTCAATTTGATATGAAAAAATAAAAACAAAACAAAAACAGGATAGTGAAAATAACTCTTAACAGTAAAAGAATTTCTGAGGTAATCAGCATCCCTTACTCAAGTTATACTACAGCACAACAGTGACAAAAACTACATGGTATTGTTACAGAGACAGACAAGTTGACCAATAGAATAGAACTAAAGACACAGAAATAAAACCATACACTTAATGGATACATGATCTTGGATAAAGAAGCTGAAAATACAGAAATAGAAATACAAAAATTGAAAAAAGAAAGTATCTTCGAAAAATGATGTTGTTCGAACTGGAAATTGGTGTAGAGAAAAATGAAAACAAATCTATACTTTTTATTGTGCACCAAGCTCAAGTCAAAATGGATCAAGAACCTCAACATAAAACCAGATGCACTGAATCTAATAGAATGGAAGGTGGGAAAGAGCCTTGAACTCATTGTCACGAGGGAAATTTTCTGTAACAGAACTCCAATGGCACATGCTCTAAAATCAAGAAATGTCAAAAGGACCTCATGAAACAAAGAAGCTTCTGTAAGGCAAAGTGTGGCATGCCAACCCTGCCCAGCAGGAATTAAGACACGACACATCCAGTTCCTTCTCTTAGTGGTTTATTCAGGATACTTTACAGGCAGCATTGTGTGGAGGTGAGCTGGAAATCCCTACTCGGGCACAGCTTATATCCTAGTAGGAGTCCATGAACTCATGCCACGTGTTATCTCCCCATAGGCCAGGGAAGATCATGCCACTCAGAAGCACAGCCTACAAGCCAAATCAGGTGTTGTTTATCTCAGAGCTCTCCGCCAGCCGTTGCCATCTTTAGGGCGCGGCTCAGACGGCTCTCTACAGTTCTCCCTTTTTGTTTTACAGCAAAACAGGCAAGAACAGAGGTCTGATCTCTGATGATAGAAACAAGGACATTGTACTACTCCACCCCGGGCTTCATGCCTCCCAGGGAGGGCCAGACCCATCTGATGCCTTTTCCGCAGAGACAGGTTCTGGGGCATCAACCTGTATGCAATCAGACATGTTCTTCTTGAGGTTGCTAACTGCAGGCATCACACCTCAAGTGCAGTGCTAAGCCTCGAATCCCAAATGTGACGATGTCATAACCCAGAGGTTAATGAACAGTTATTTCTGCATGACAGCAAGCCATGCTTGACTGCCTTGCCTCAATGACTGTAAATGCTTGTGTTATCATGGCAAGATCTCTTTTTCAGGTTTGAGACATATGGCAGAGACAACAGAGGCAGAGAACAGAAACTCTCACTAAGGTCAAAGCTAATGCCCCTAATTTCACCCACTCTTTCAAATGATTCATTGCAGAGACGATCCAAGATGATAAACAGCCCTGCATCCCCTCTCGTAGAGTTGACACTGACGATAGCCAATCTCAGACCATTCATGAGATCTTCAAAACCTGTAAGATATTGAAACAACTATCGAGAGAGATTAGCAGCCTGAGTAATACTTTGATATTGTATGGAAGTCATACACAAGCCAGAATATTTCCACTTGTAGCCCACTTGTGCTAGCTGCCAAAGGGTATTTATTTGTTCTTACTTAGCTGCATCACAGCAGCTGCTAGTCCTGCATTAGTTAAAAGTCCTCCTAGCTCTCTACACACTTTCATCCATGCTTCCAATCCTTTACTCTTATAAGGTGTGATAGCAGCACAGTACTTCTTTGTGCACTGCTCATAAACCAGCTGTTTGATCAGCGGCATGGCTACATCTGGATCACCAAATATTATCCTTGCAGCTTCTACTAGTCTAGCCACAAAGTCAGAAAATGGCTCCATGGGTCCTTGTAAGATTTTTGTAAGGTTCCCACTTACCTCCCCTTTATTAGGCAAGGACTTCCATGCCTTGATAGCAATCTGATTCACCTGCTCAAAGACTTGCAATGGGTAACCAGTCTGTTGATTAGCAAAGCAACCTTGCCCCCAAAGCATATCCCTATCCCAGGCTTCATTCCCAGCTGCGTGATTAACATCTGCCTGTTCATTAGCAAATTAAAGTGAAAGGGGCTGTGATCCAAATTAAAGTGAAAGAGGCTATGATTCCATAAGTACGGACTCAGCCAAGGACTTTATAACCTTAAAATCCAAGGCTCATGAACACGCTGACCCTGTGCATCTTGAAAAACTGGATAAGCAAGTGACAATTCAGTTCTAACTGTAGGGTTGATAGTAGGCCCCGTATCCAACTCTCCTTTTCTGACTTTACAGAACGCTCCTCTTTCATCTGCTCTAATGCTGCCTGTCCTTTCTCTACTGCTTTACAGCACCTTTGCTCTTCTAGACACCCCCTGATTAGCATCCATACTGGTCTAACACTGCTCTTAAGCATCCCCTGCTCCCATGCAATTCCACCTTTTGAATCGGTTTGCAGGGTTATAAGGCAAAAACAGACCACCAGAATAACGATGAAAGCAAGTAGATGCAGCATTGTAATTATGACCACAGCAGCTATTGGTGGCATACCCAAAACCAAGGTTATTACCTCCCTTTTTTCTAGTGTGCTGCTCATCACTCGATTGCCGCGGACTTTCACTTTGTCTCTTTCTCGAGAACTTTCTAAGCTCCGGCCCTACTTACCAGACACTTACTGATCGATCGCCGACTCTTTCCGAGAACCTTTCTTTAGTTTGCTTCACTGCAAAACTTTATTGCTCCGACCCGGAGTCTTTATAGCCTTTACTTCTGAGGACCTTATTGTCCCTTCTTACCTGGTAACTTACCGATCGATTGCCCTTTCCGCTAAGAGTTCTGGAACCTCACAGGATGCTTATATCCATGTATATTTCCCCGTTGGGGCCACCATTATGTGGCGCACCAACCCTACCCAGCAGGAATTAAGACACGACACATCCAGTTCCTTCTCTTAGTGGTTTACTCAGGATACTTTACAGGCAGCATTGTGTGGAGGTGATCCAGAAATCCCTACTCGGGCACAGCTTATATCCTAGTAGGAGTCCATGAACTCATGCCATGTGTTATCTCCCCATAGGCCAGGGATGATCATGCCACTCAGAAGCACAGCCTACAAGCCAAATCAGGTGTTGTTTATCTCAGAGCTCTCGGCCAGCCTTTGCCATCTTTAGGGCACAGCTCAGATGGCTCTCTACAGCAAAGGACATAGTCTATCAGACAAATTGACAATCTAAAGACTGGTATAAAGTCTTCATTAATCCTACATCTGATAAAGAACTAATATCCAAAATATATAAAGAACTCAAGAAGCTAACCTCCACAAAAACCAAACAACCTAATCAAATAATGGGGTATAGAACTAAATAGAGAATTCACAACTGAGGAATCTTGAATGGCTAAGAAGCACCTATAGAAATGCTCAAAGTCCTTATCTCTAGGTGGATCAGTCTCTGCATGGCTTTTCCTTCAGTTTTTGCTCTGCTCTTTGTCCTTGCATTGTATTTTGACAGAGGAATCCTGGATTAATATTTTTAAGGAGAGTGGGTGGAACCATCCCTCAAATGGAGGCCATGCCTATCCACTGGATATGGTCTCTAGAGATTCTATCTTCCCTTTATTGGGTATGTCGACTAATGTCTTCCCTGTTGGGTCCTGGAAACCTCTTGGGTTCATGGGATCTTGGACTTTCTAGTGACTATGCTGTGATCTCCCTCCCCTATTGCTACATACCTCCTTTCAAATTCCTGACCCTCTGTACTTCTCCTGGATCTCCTCTCATATCTGAACTAGCAACCTTTTTACAGAGACATTATCCAAATTAACAAAATCAGAAATAAAAAGGGCTAGATTACAACAGAAACTAGAGTAATTCAAAAAATTATCAGATACTACTACAAAAGACTATACTCAACAAAACTGGAAAATCTAGATGAAATGGATGATTTTTCTAGACAGATACCAAGACTCAAAGTTAAATCAGCATCCAATAAACCATCTAAACAGTCCCATATACCGTAAGAAAATAGAAGCAGTCATTAAAAGTCTCCCAACTAAAAAGAAAAAAAATCCCCAGAACCATATGGTTTTAGTGTAGAATTCTAACAGACCTTCAAAGAAGACATAATACAAAGTATTTCATAAAATAGAAACAGAAGGAACACTACCTAATACATTGTATGAAGCCACAGTTTTACTAATACAATAACCATAGGAAACAACAAAGAAATAGAACTTCAGATGAATCTCACTCATGAATATTGATAAAAAATTCTCAATAAAATTCTTGCAAACCGAATCCAAGAACACATCAGAAAAATCATCCACCATGATCAAGTAGGTTTCATCCCCAGGATGCAGGGATGGTTCAATATATGGAAATTCATCAACATAATCTACTATATAAACAAATGCAAAGAAAAAAATCACAAGAACATCTCATTAGATGCTGAAAAAGCCTTGGAGAAAATATAACATCCCTTAATGCTAAAAGTATTGGAGAGAATACTAATTCAAGGTCCATACCTAAATATAATAAAAGCAATATACAGCAAGCCAATAGCCAACATCAAACTAAATGGAGAGAAACCTGAAGCAATCCCACTAAAATCAGGGACAAGATAAAGGTGCCCATTCTCTTCTTATCTATTCAATATAGTATTGAAGTTCTAGCCAGAGCAATTTGTCAGCAAAAGGACATCAAAAGGATACAAATTGGAGAGGAGGAAGTTAAGATATCACTTTTTGCAGAAGGTATGATAACATGCATAAGTGACAAAGAAATTCATGAGAGAACTTCTACAGCTGATAAAAATTTTCAGCCAAGTAGCTGGTTACAAAATTAACTCTTAAACTTTCAATGGTGCTGGAGACTTATTAATTTTATTTATTTAAAAATTAGTACTTAGGAATTTCCATAAAGCACATAGGTATATGTGTACCTTCTCTTCTAGCCTTTCATCTTTTCTTAATTTGAGTAAAATAATTCTATGTTTTCATTAGGAGCATATATTTAGTTCTATAATGTATCCATCTGAAGACAAAAAAAAATGAATTTCATTTAGAATCATGAGGTAAAACACAAACTACAATGAAGGAATTAAATGTAAAATTAACCATGGTACCATGGAAAGACAATGGCAACTTAATCTATCTTTTCAATATTTGAAAATATCATATAAAATTGAGTGTTCAGCTTGAGAACAAACCCAGAAACCATTGTGGATGTTATCCAAGAAACAACATGTTGCTATTACCCAAAATCCAAAATAATAATAATAATAATAACTAACAGCTCTGATTCAGAAACTCAGTGTGTTCCTATCTGCACACAGGAAACTGGATTTAATACAAAAGTATGAACTTTCCTATGTCTTAGTTAGGGTTCCAGTCTATTATCATGAAGGCAAGGAAGCAAGATAGCATCCAGGCATGAATGGCACTGGGAGAACTAATAGTTCTACATCTTATTCCAAAGGCAGAGAAGATAAGGCTGGCTCCCATGTGACTAAGAAGAGGGTCTGAAAGTCCTCCCTAGAGTGACAACTTTCTCCAACAAGGACACACCCTCTCCAATAAAGCCATACCTCCTAATAGTGCCTTTCCTTAGGCTGAGCATATTCAAATCACTACATTCCACTCCCTGGACACCATAGACTTCTTCAAACACAGGAGATTTATAGAGGCAGTATGTAAACATAGCACAGTGTGAAGTAAATTTAGTGCAACTTCAAAAGTCCCCATAGTCTATAACAATCTCAACAATATTAAAAGTCCATTCTTCAAATTCTTTTCTGTGATTCATTCGTTCACTTACCTAGCAATCACATGCCTCAAATATCATGGGATTCATGTTACCATTCCAAATCATCATAGTGGGGAAATACTGGACCAAAGAAGAACAAAAAACAATTTGGGCAAACATCAAACTCTGCATCTCTATGTCTAATGCCAAAGCACTCTTCAGATCTCCAGGTCTTTTCATCTTTTTTGACTGTAACAAACTTCTTTCTTCTTGGCTATTTCCATTTACTGTTAGGAGCTTTTCTTGGCTGATATCCTGTGGCTCTGGCATCTCAAACATTTTGGGGTCTCCAAGGTAACTTCAACATTACAGTTTCTTTCTCCAATATCTGAGATCCATATTCTTCTGTGCTCCTCCTAATAACTTGGATCACATCTCTAGCTCTGCCCTCTGTAGCACTCTATGCACTCATTTACTTCACTACACTACTGCTACTGCTGTTCTTAGTGATAATTTCATGGTAACAGTATCTGCAATATACTGCAGTTTTCTGCTGCAAATAGGCTTCACTCATAACTTCTCATAGGCTTTCTTCTTTGTGCCAAGCCTCAACTTTTTTGCATGGCTCCTTCAGTCCTAGACTGTTAACTGTAACTGAGGCTACATCTTCATCAATGACTTTCCATGATCTCTTAAAGTGCCAAGTCTCAGCTGTTCTCCATGACACCTTCGTGCCTTCAAAACCAGTATCATCTAGGTGATCCTTGTATGTTGTGAAGTTCAGTGAAGCATGAGGTACAACCTTGGCTATCTCTTCAACACAGCTTTTTTTTTTAATCAAAATACACTTCCCAGAAGATGTAGCCTCAGTGATGCTTGTTTCTTCTTAGTCATTGCTAAATTTTTAGCTCCAGATAACCAGCTATCAATTGTCACAGTAGTCCCTTCTATTCTTGACACTAAAGCCAAAGCCACATGGCTTAAGCTGCCAAATCCTGTTGCTTTATAGAGCTGGAATGTGGTCACCTTCTATTATATCTTCACCAGCTTTCTGTTTTCTGATTGCTTAAGTGCTTAATCTTGGCTATTCTGAAGATTTCTCTATAGACTTACCTTGAGCCAGGAGACCTGCATTACTCCTCTACTGAATGCTGGGATGAAAGGTGTGTATTACCATGCCTGGGCCTAAGTTTTTCTCTCTTTGGATCTTGCTCTGTCCCAAGCTGTCCTTGTACAAAGAAATCTGCTTGCCTCTGTCTCTGGGATAAAAGGTATATATCATCATGCTAGGGCTTATGTTTTTTATGACCACTACTCCTTAAGATCTTTACCAAAAGCCTGTGTCTTCTAGCCTCAAAATATGGATCATAGTTGTGTTCTCAATTTCTGTATATTAGTTCATTTCACATAAAATGTCCAAATGAAAACAATAACCAAGTTTCTTACTCCACTGCAAAACCATAAACAATAAGTTTAGCAGGTATGGATGTTACTTGAGGAAAATAATTTCTTAATTTGTTTATCTTCCTGAACATATGATTCATCTCCATTTTACTTTCTGGTGCTCCTTTATTCTTTGAACCCTACAGTTTTTATTTTTCTTTACTCATCTTACTACTTTTCATTAAAACACCCTTCATAAAAGTGACCTTTGAGTGTTAGCAGCAAAATCATGGTGCACATAATGGAAGTCCCCAAAGCACCCACCAACACCAACATGTTAATACAATATATTGACAGAATCATATGCTTCATGGGAAAGCTGGAAAAGATTCATTCCAATGAAAAATATTTCTTCTTTAAGATGGAGAAAGAAAATATGGAACCATTGAATTGATGGATCCACTTGACAAAACAAATCTCTGGAATCATAGAAGTAGTTGGAAATGTCATAGCTAAAGCAACCATGCTGTGTGCATCTTATATCTTGTTTAAGGAAGATTATAATCACTTTTATCTAGAACTTTAAAATGAAGCTGTGATAATTATCAATAAGTTTAATCAGTTTTTTTCCTTTAGATTTACAAAACATGAATGAGCTTCTTGAATTTCTTAAGATTACCAATAGGCTGCATTGAAGGCTATTAAAGAACACTCCTCAGTTTAAGTGAGAGACTCCTTCTTATATTTTCTGATATTTAATTTGTATATATATGTATATATATGCAAACCTAGTATGACAGTTTACAACTAAGTCTTTATGATTTTTTGAATTGATACAGCAATATATGGTCTGAATAATAAAAATAAAAATATGAAATAAAAGTGAACCTAAGTAAGCACACAATAAAATTTATACCAGGCTGTTTTGAGAATTCCTTGGTCAAAGTAATTAGTCTAAATCTCTTCACCTCAGTCTTAGGCAGGCTCTTTGGTCAATATTAAAAACAATTATATTCTTCAACAATATATCATAAAACCTGTTTGTAGGCCACATACAAACATTCTTCTCTACTGAAAATTTTTGGACCAGATCTTCACAGTTCAAATTATTTTTAGCACCAATGTATTCCAGACTTTTTTCTAGTATTATTCATTAAGCTCCACTGAAAGCATTCCACTGCTTTCCAAATTCTCAAAATCCACATTCCTCCAAATAAAAATATGGTCATGAGTATTGGACCAATAACCCACTCCTGGTACCAACTTCTGTCTTAGTTAGGGTTTCCATTGCTGTGAAGAAACACTATGACCAAAAAAATTCTTATAAAGGACAACATTTATTTGGGTTTATCTATAGCTTGAGAAGATCAGTCCCTTGCCATAAGGCAAGGAATCATGGCAACAAACAGACAGGCCTGGCACTGGAGTAGCTGAGAGTTCTACATCTTGTTCTGAAGTCAAATAAGAGAAGGCTTACTTCTATGTGGCTAGGAAGAGGATCTCAAAGCCCACCCCACAGTGACACACTTCCTCCAACAAGGCCACACCCACTCTAACAAGGACACACCTCCTTATAGTACCACTTACTGGGTCAAGCACATTCTAACTATCAAAGTCTACTTCCCCACAGCAAGTAGAGAACCAATGTAAGCAAAGGACAAACTCCAGATGACTTTGTTCACTCCAGCTCCACCTAGCACAAGATCTGAAGTGAGACCTTTGACATAAGAACACATGAGAAGGCCTAGTATATCATGGTGAAGTGAAACTGAACAATGAGTTAGCTGAATTGCTCACATGTGGGAGAAGAACAAAGAAGGAAAAGTTCATGAGAAAAGTAGAGCCCAAGTACACAGGAAGGATATTTTAATGATTTTTTTTAATTTAATGAAAATTATTTCCAAGCTTTTGTTTCTTAGAAGACAGAATATAAGTAATTAGTCTAAAATACTAAGTGAGAGAAAATAGAGATGGATGGTCTTGACCAAGGAAATATGTTAGACCTTCACATAAGTTATGTATAGAGAAGGACCAAAGGAGTGATCCAGGCTGATGTACTAATGTTATGTGTGTGACCTTGGATGTGGCAGTACTTGGGAAAGTATCACAGTTCATGTTTTCTGGTTCAAAAAAGATAGCATGTGATCCTGCCAAATAGCACTCAGCTCAATTCCTTCCCAGGTTATTTCCTCTCTCAAGGATGAGTGAGGGATTTAATATGTCATGAAATAGAAATATGAACAATGAACTCATTAGAAGTAATAAAAAGGGAATCTAAAAAAACTGACAGAAAAAAAA
>JADRCD010052602.1:0-15371 GCA_019843815.1 Montemys delectorum | reverse complement strand
TAAAATATAATTTAAGATATCTATAGAAATTACTATCTTAATAGATGCAGGATGTTTAACTGTGAGTTCACATTGGTTGACAAATTGTTCGATATATTTATAGTTTGTGCTTGAAATGATAGCTGTCACAGAAATAAGAATTGTGTCTAGAATGGGAAGAATGTTCTTCTTAGAGTCACAAGTCTAAAGTTGAGGGGCCTGACTTTTACACATTCCTTACTATTCTCAGCCGTGAATAGCAGTACACGTATTTTCTAGGTGTTATTGTAGACATTGATTTATTTAAAAAATGTTAGGCTATCTACTACAAATTTGCATGGATGTGATACAGAGAAAAAAATCACTGAACAAAAACAAATTAGAAATTAACTCTTAGGGAGCTCACAATCTAGTGGAATGGTGGGGAAAAACAAACCAGTCACACAAAATGTATAATATGGCAAGACATGTTAAGAACTAAGAAAAATAGAGAACAAAGGTGACAATGGTATGATATATTATATCAGTTAAAACCTTTCTAGTTAAGGGATATGTAAGCAGAAATGAAAAAAATGAAGACACTTAAGGTCCATATGCGTGCTTAGGAGAAGACACTAGATGTTAGAGGGTCAACCAGATGGCATAGAACTAGATTCTGAGCCAAAGCCTGATGCTACAGATGTTAGTAAAGAAATGATCATGATCTTGTTCTTTGCTTCCAGTGACAAGAGTATTCCTGTGAAACCAAGTGGAGGATGAGATTCTTCACTGAGATACAGAATGCAAAATGGAATAGTGAGCAACCTTTGGAGAAGGGGTAGAGAAGGAAGATGACAGCAGAGCCTGAGCTTGAGCCTACTGTTGAGTCTGATGTTTAGACATTTTTGAGTTGTAGCTCTCTAGAAGGGACATGGTGATCTCCAAATTGAACTTAGAGGAGACTGGAAAGCACTGTGACAGTTAAGATTCTGACAGTAGAAATGATGAATTTTTAAATGATGTGGAGGTTGAACCTTTTCCTTTGCAAAGTTTCTTATCCTAGATCAGACTCAAATATCAGAATAGAAATGATGAACCTAAGATGCAGGGTTAGGACATAATTAATTAACAGATGAGAATTGTTATAAAAGATTTAATGCAGAATACATACTGTGGACAGAACATGCAGGCACATTGTAAAGAAGTGGGGGGTGGGAATGACTATGAATGAATGTTGATGAATGAGGTCCTTTGTAGCAATTGGGAGAAATTATTTATTCATGCCTCTTGGGCCATTTGTGTGGGATCTATCTGAAAAGAGTTCAAGAGGTCAGCTTACTATTTTAGGCAGCAATATTTGTAAGATCACTTGTCCTTGTTGAGACTAGCAATTCAAGGTGAGTTTCTTCAAGTAGCCATTAGAAGTTAGGGTTTAATTGTTTACATAAAACATCACAAATCACTGGTTTATCTTCAAGTACTTCAGATCCTGTTTGCTAGAGAGTGGGGAATTTTGTTTCTTATTTTTGGCCTTTTTGTTCTAATCCCAGAACTGACATATCAGCAAAGCCAAATAATAGACAAGGGAGTGAAGATTTCTTGTCTTCTGGAACGTTTTCAGAACTGTGAAGTAGTGAATTAGCATTTGGTGACCTGGTTGTCATTGCTGATCTGTCATATAGTTGTAGGACTATGTGGCATAAAATGTTTGAGCAGACTTCTGGAGAGGGAGGAGTTAATACTGGTAGGCGCTTGAAGGGAGGACTGACATCATTTGGGAAGTCAACCAGTCCTTGGTGGTGGGAAACAGGTGTTTGTGTGGGTGGTACCATTTACCATTCCTGGGAGCTAAATTGCCTGTGATCTGGATAATACCAATCACAGAGCTAAACAAAAAAACAAGAGATGTGCTATAGGAGCTGAGAGCCAAGTCTTTCCTTTGAGACTTCCTAGGAGATATTCATCCAGGAGATGTGGGAACGTAAGGGAGGATTGTCAGGAGAGATTACAGTAGAAGAGTCATTGCTATTTGGGCAAAGAAATCACATCTAAGTGAGATTTTGAGTGGCGTAGACTCAGGAGAGGCAAACACAAGGTTCTTTGGGGGATAAGGGTTGGCTTTAAGACAGAGGTATATATGAGTAATATGACAGTGAATATGGCCCAATTCAGTATAACTCAAGGCTAAGTGATGGCCCATGCCCAGGAATAGTTGAGCAGGTCTTCCTTTCGAAACTGGTCTAACATGAACTCTCAGAACAGAGTAGGATCCTGTAAGATGGCAAAGGAATACGAAGGGAAAGCTTATTAAAGTGTATCAGAACTCAGAAAGGTGACAGACTGAATCTTGGCTACTTCCTGGGGCCTGGGGATGTTTGTGGAATGTGGAAGGGTTTTACTTAGGTTTCTCCAGAAGATTAGACAGATCTCCAAGAGCCTCCAATAAATAGGGTGTTTGAGCTTCTTGTGGGTGGAATAGTTTTAAGTATGTTCAGATAATTGCACAGTGATAGGCCTTGTATCTTGACTGTAGTTGGAGACATTAGGACTTGATAGGATCCAATTCAGATAGCTTTGAATGGCTTTTTATTTTGTGGGAGGGTTTTTAGGGTAGATCCAATCTCCAGGGTTAATGTGAAGAGGTTAGGTCTGAGAGGTGGATTCAGCCTTGCATTGTGCTTATTTTGGTAATCAGTGACAACCCTGATTGCTTGCCTCAGTGATAATATATTGAGATAGGTAATGAGTATCCGAATCTATTAAAAAGGAAGGGTAGACCATTAAGGACTTTGAAGGAGCTAAGGTGAATTATAGAATTGGGAGCCATGTGGAATCACAAAAGTGCACTTGGGAGAAGATTGGGTTAGATGATTGAGTGTTGAGTACAAGCTTAGAGAGATCTCTTAAGGGTTAACTTAGACCTTTCTGCATTTCCAGAAGATTGATGGTGCCAAGCTACATAATACTTAATTTTAAGTGCTTCAGTCACTTCCTGAGGGATACTAGAAATGAAAGGCAGACCATTACTAGACTATAGGACCCTGAGGAGCTTAAAGTGAGGAATACTGTTTTACAAGGAGAGTGGTTACCTTTGAGGCTCACTCTGTTTTAGTGGGGAATTCCTTTGTCTAATGATGATATCCAAGAAAACTAGTAGATATTTTAGTCCTTTGTGTGGGTGTATGGGAAGGATATCATGGAGAGTCAAACAGCTGGGCACTGATAGGATGACAAAGTTTTATGTTAGTATTCCCAATGATACTTTCTTTCACTCATGTACATACAGAGAAAAAGGTTTAGTGAGATCAGGGAGAACCAGCAAGACCATAAGTGCATACTTTAGGATATCTAGGACTCATGCCATTTCAGGGGCCCAGTGTTTTGGCTCTTCCTCTGATCCATTTTTAGGCCTCTTAAAAAGGTTTAGCTTTATGATCAAACTGGGGAAGCCAGTTCTACAAGACTCTACCATGATCAAGAAGGTCCTCAGTTGTTGTTTGGTGACAGGATTCTCTAGAGTTAAAATGTTATCATTATGGTATCTAGAAAGGCTCCTTGGACTCAGAGCTAATAAAGTTCCAGGAACTAGACTCTTATTTCTTTTAATAATGTTTTAATTTATTCTTTGATAATTTAATACACTATTTCTTTTTAGTTGAGACTTTGGGAGCTTTAAAGGAGAAAACATATCTACAAAAGGTTGATTTTGAAAAAGTTAGGATTGTATTTTGACTGGAAGTAAGTTAGTCTTCATGGTTGATTAATAAATCATCTACATACTGAGGGAGGTTACTCCTAGAAAGAAATTTAAGAGAGGACAAGTCTTTTGGCTAGGGCCTGTACAAAGAAGTAGAGGCTATCTTAAAAGTTCTGAGGTAAGACAGTCCTTGAGTGGAAAGATTCTGTCATTCAAATAGGAAAGCAAATAGGAAATAAGAGTATGGGTGGATAAAATAAAAAAGAAAACATTCTTTTAGTCTAACGCTGAGAACAAGGAAGTGCTGGAGGGTATCTGTCCCAAGAAAGTATTAAGGTTGTGAACTGTGGCCTCTAAGTCCTAGAGTACTCTGTAGAATCTGACTGACTTTTTTACTGCCAAGACATGTGTGGTGTGGAGTTACAGGGTCTCAGTAGCCTAGTAAGTAGGAATTTATCAACGAAAGAATATAAACCTTTTTTTATTGTGTGAATATTGGAGCCTTTGAGAAAAATTGTTAAGAGTCTGTGATGGTTAATCTCAGTTAGCAACATGAAATCTAGAATCACCTGGAAATGATGCTTCTTTGGTCCTACCTGTGGGAGATTATCTTGATTTAGTAAGTTGAGGGAGAAAGACCTGCCCACTGTGAGTGGTGCTATTCACCAGGCTAGGATCTTTAGGTAGCACCTAAAAATGGACATATACTTTTAGGTGGAATTTGTTGAGTTGTATAGGTGTCTATTGTAAAGACTATAGGAGGACTTTTGAGTTTTCAGATAGCTTTGGGTCATGATGATACAGGAAACTGTTGTGTCACCACAACCAGGAAACCTATCATTTCTGGAAACAGGCCTTCCAGGTAACTAGGCCATAAATCAAGAGGACTGCAAATTGGATAGGATCACACCCAGCCCCTCTGTTGCCTAGAGACAGAGGCAGACTGTGAGCACTGTCACATACGTACTAAGTCCATAGGTCTCATATGTCATGTCCCACAGATCACATATTAAACAGGCATATTGTTTTACAGAAGTCTCCATCTGACTGTTTACCCAAGAATGCATTAGAACTTTGCAGATACATGTTTCTAGTTCAAATCATAAGGCACTTAGGGTCATTGAACCTTATTTGGTAATGTAAAAGAACTGTTTCCTACTTCCTTGTGATGCAACACCTTGCCTTTCTGGCCTCTTCATAGGTGACCTGCAAAGAAGGTAGCCTGCTTTGTCATGCTTCTGGCATTGATAAAACTCTTGCCTGGAGGACAATCTGATGCTGTGTTTCGCTTTTTGTCCTCTCTTCCTCCTCTCTGTAACCTAAGAGTGACTTTTTGATGCAAGTGCCTTAAGAGCCCCTGGAGTCTCAAAGAGATTTCAATGGACCTGATATTTAGGTGTATGTCTACCTATAAAAAAGGATAGCACAGCTAGATAGGACCAGAAAGGAATGAACATGGAGATCTTTGTCTACATGTAGTTTTAAAAGGGTAAAAACTGAAGTTCTTGAGACTTGCCATCAGTACTCATGAGGAGGACTGGAGACCTGAAGATTAAACCTCTGAGGAGGTGAATTGGGCTGAAAAAATAATGTGGTAGCTAATAGAAAAATAATCTTGTTCCTTACCACATCTAACATTACATGAGGGTCTTCCACAGAAATGGAGACAATGGGATCTTGTATATAGTCTCAGGGCCTCATCAGTCCTAAAATGTAGGGGGGCTTCATTAGGTTCCTCATAGTCCACAAACAGAGTTAGGAACATTTGTACTTTTTAAGGTTTGACTAGAACCTGAGCTCCTTGGATTTAGGCTGGTTTTCTCTCATTAAGGAGCACGAAATATTTTCCCTTTCAGTGTGCCCTTACTTTGCAAATTGGACATGATCCCAGGGAAAGCCTATAGCCTATTACAGAGTAGAGAATTTTGCTTTTTATTTTTGGCCCTTTTATTTCTGACCCCTTTGTCTCTATATCAAGCAATTTTGTCATCTAATTTCAGAACCTCCAGGGTAACACTGTAGGCTTTGCTTTCTGCAGTGCTCATATTGCATCCAGACCATTTCAGGTGTAATGGTCAACTTAGGTGTACTTGTGCCTAAATTTTAGACTAGGGATTAAGCACTCTGTAGTCTGCCATCCAAATTTAGCCCACAAATTAAGAATGGATTTTGTAATTTTTAAGTAGTTAGGAGAAATCAAAACAGGTATATTTGGTGGCATAAGTATATGAAACTATTTGAAACTCAAATTTAAAGGCTTACAATACATTTTGAACCATAGCTATAAGGTTCAAAAATAATCCATAATCTATTTTCTGTGGCTATTTAAGCAAAGTTGAGTAGTTATGACAGCACTCATTTGGCCCATGCTGCCTAAAGTTATTAGTAGTTGGCCCTTAACAGAAAAAAGAAATTGTATATTCTTGCCATAAAGCTATATAGTTACTATGGATGTGCCTTAGAAAGATGGAGAAGGGACAAACAGGAGCCTGAATCTCTCTCCTTGACTTATCCTATCATGTCATTTACTTTAGGTGTTGAGTCATAGATTAAGATTTTGGGGGAAAAGTTTTGTCTATCTTGCATTCTCTGTAGCCACTACACAACATGCTTAAATAGTACTCATTTATAGATTGTGAACTCAGGTTTGGAGAAGAAGGGTGCTTTACTTAGGACCACAAAGCTATTCAATAACCGAAAAAAAATGGATGTTCAAAAGTAAGGTCCCAATTGACAGTGCATTATCAAGTGAGATAAATTTATTAGGGCCAGAAAAAGAGAAGCTTATCAGTTAGGTACTAGTTCTACTGAAAGCTATCTTAGCACTCTTCACATTAGTCCTTACAATGTGATTCTGTCTATACTTGTTGATTTGTTCATTTGTAACCTAATGCAAAGTTACTCATTAGATACTGATTATGTGTTAAGTATTCTTCTGGACTATAGAGATACAGCAGAGAAGAAAACTGAAATGTATCCCTGTCTTCTGACTGTTTATAATCTAGTGCAGTTTGGAAACAAAGATAATTTAAGCATCTTTCTCAATGTTAAAGAAATGACAGTATCAAATATCAAATGCTCATCTATCTAATGGCAAATGTTTCTCCTTTATATACAAGCCACCCACCCATGACCCTGTGCCCCTTATTTTATTATCTGCCCTCTTCACTTATATAACACATAAACCACTTACATACTTATCCAGTAATTTATTGATCAGTTGTAAACTTCTGGGTGTTGACAATATAGCATATATAGTCTTCTAGTTTTTATCTTGGTGTCAGTGACATAGTGTAATGGTTAAGGGCACAGATCCAAGATCCAGGTTCCCTGCAATCAACTGTTTCCTTCAGCCCTTTATTGTTTGCATGGCCTTGGGCATTTCAATCCAGTCAATGTCTTTATCTTCATATTTGGGAATATAGTTGTAATACATTCATATTTTACAGTATAGAAAAAATAAATATACATATAAAGCACCTCGAACAGTGCCTAGCACTGATGAAAAACTACTTAAATATTTCACATTTCCTTGAGAGTCAAAACTATCTCACTTGACTCAGAAAATTAGCTTCATATGCAAAGAATCATTGACTGATCGTGTTATATTCCTAAGAATCCTTTCAAGCCATACAAAATGGGGTTCTCAAAGATCTCAAATGCATGTACTTAATTGAAAAGGGGAAAAGTCCAAAATTGACATGTCAATATTTAATAACAAGTCAATATGTTATCTTTTCTTATGTCATAGATGCATGGCAGAAATGATCTTTATTTTGAATAGGTTAATACTTGTGTAGTGTACAGATTTTTAAAAAATAAAGAAGGAGTTGAAAGTGGTGTCCCATGCCTATAATGCCAGTACTCAGGAGACTGAGACAGGAGAATTATTCCCAAGTTCATGATAAATCTGGTTACATAGAGGGTTCTAAGCCAGCTTGGAGTGCAGAATGTGACATTGTCTCATAATATGATGAATAGTATGTCTCCCTTCTTTGCTCAAACCTGTTACCTCTGCTACTTTACTCAGAGGCAGCTATTGTTATCGATTTCTTGAGTATTCATGAAGAGACATTCTTTGCTTTTAAAAGAATACATGTGTGTAAACACACACACATTTTCATTACTTTACACATATAGCAATTTTAGAATTTCACCCTTTTCAATTAATTGTATGTTTTGGAGGATTTTTGTCTATCACTACATAGAGAGAGCCTCATTTTGTATGGCTGCAATAGATTCTTTTCTGTCTCATATTGATGGTCAATTATGTCTGCCATTTTTTAGCACTGACCAACAACAGGGTTGCAGTTCATTTTTTATCTCTAAAATATATTATTTATTCTTTGAGAGTACCATACATTGTAAACAATATGATTTGATCATAATCACCCCCACTTTCTCCATTAGATTTTTTCTAAGCCCTCCACCACTTTGTCCCCCCTCTCAACATCATGTACTTATTTTTTTTTAATTCTCTAAGTCCAATTAGTCATGCCAGGTGATGTGCCCTTTCTTCATTGTGACCTTGTAAAAGAAAGTACAGGCCCATACAATACCCTTTACTTCAAAAGTTTTGGTATCTGATTTACTGTTTATAAAATATTCATGTTATGGTTTGTTATACAATGAATTTTAATAGATCATTTTAAGGTAAATGAATGTTTATCGAGCAGCTTGATTTGTAAGGCATTATGTTAGACTGAAGTATAAGCCAATCAAAACATGATTTGAGTTACATCTTCAATGTGCTAAAAATTATTTTTATTTGTTTATTTATTTATTTATTCAGAACTATTCCTATACTCACATTTTTACTTTTGAAATTATAATTACAACATTTCTCCCTTTCCTATCCTCCATCTAATATACTTTCCCATGTGTTCTCCAAATTTATGCCAACTTTTTTCATATGTGTATACAATAACACACACACACACACACACACACACACACACCTAAATATAACCTTCTCAGTCTATATAATGTTAATTGTATGTATGTTTTATAGCTAACTATTTCATCCTGGACAACCAGTGGGGAAGATCACTTCTCTGTCTCTCAGCTTTCCTTAGTTGCCTATAATTCTTTTTGTCCCATCCAGTTTGGCATGTTCATTGTTGTCCTTGTTCAGCTCACATGTGAACAGTCATGTTGGAGAGACTGTGTCCATATAGCTCCTGACATTCATAAGAGACAGAGTCTCACAGCAGACTCTGTGATCGTTTGACGTTTACAGTCTTCCCTGTTCTTCACAATGTTCTCTGAGCTTTAGGTGTGGGAGTGGTTTGAAGATATATGCACTGGGACTGGGCACCACAGCTCTGCATTTTGATTGGTTGTGGTTTTCTGTAGTGGCCTATGTCTGGTGCAAAAAGAAGTTTCCTTGATGATGAGGGGTGAAGAGTTGTCAGGCTAGACCCTGGAGGAAGGTGTGGGAAGTCTGGGTATGGAAGTGGGGTAGTGAAGGTAGCACTTACAAGGGACCTATGGATGGATAGATTTACTTATTTTTATGGATATGAGTGCGTGCGTGTGCGTGCGTGTGTGTGTGTGTGTGTGTGTGTGTGTACCCAAAGAAACCAGAAGACGGTAACAGATCACCTGGAAATGGAGTTACAGATGGTTATAAGCTGCCCTGCGGGTGTTCTAAACTGAACCTAGGTCCTGTGCATGAGCAGCAGCAAGTGCTCTTAACATCTGAGCTTTTTCTCTAGTTCTTTAAGGGGCATTGATTGAATAAAGAAGATATAAATTCAACTTGGGCTAAATTCCATAAGAAGTATTAAGACGATAACTGTAGAAGTATAGGAGTGCAAGGTTTCAGAGGACTGGACTGTGATTAAAAGCTGTATTAAAATTATATCTTTTAAGCTTCTTAGGTAGCAGAGTTGCTGTGTGGTAGGTTACTAGGAATTATACATACTGTACAAGGTATTCTAAACAGAAGACATAACATAAAACAAGGAATCTATGAAGTAATATGCCACAGAAGTAGCTTCTGAATGTTCTGGTATGCTTCTCAGCTATTTGGGAGGAAGGATTTATTTTTATTTATAGTTTTCAAAGGTTTTTTTTTTTTTTTTTCCGAGACAAGGTTTCTCCGTATAGCCCTGGCTGTCCTGGAACTCACTCTGTAGACCAGGCTGGCCTCGAACTCAGAAATCCGCCTGCCTCTGCCTCCCAAGTGCTGGGATTAAAGGTGTGCGTCACCACCGCCTGGCAACTTTTAAAGTTTTAGTCCATAGTCAGCTGGAGTATTGTCTTCAACTGATTCTATGAGGCCCACAAACACCAGGGTGAGCAGTGTGCTTTACTTAATCTGCTGATTTATATGTTAATTACAGCCAGAAATACCCTCACAGATAAACCCAAAGTTTTGTTTGACCAAAAATTCAGATACCCCATAGAACAGACACAGTAACCTATTAAAGCATCGCATAACCTCACTTGTCTTCCCACTCTGCTGTGTGCACATGAGTAACTGCACTATAGCCAAGAAAGAGCTGTGGGAACAATGCTACTGTTTACCTGTATGGGGAACACACACTATTCCTGACAAGTCACATTTTGGTAAATGGAGTAAAATATTTTCTATTGCCCTGAATACAGATCTTAGAAGAGCAGACCTAAAATTCCTCTGCTCTGAATGTGAAGAGAGCCAGATGTAATTAATTTATAAGAAATGATCCTTCTTCCTTCATACAAAGGCTTCCTGGATTCTCTGAAGAGAGACTAAGAAGGATCGGGTTTTTTTCACAGTGATGAAACTGAGTAACACAACGTGGGTGTTTTAGAACATGACTAGTTCTTCCAGTGACTAAGCTATTAACTAACAGAAACCAGATAATGGGGAACAGAAAGGCATTAAGCTGTCTAAGAGGTCCTATTGGCATGATGGTGATAACCTATTAAAGCACTTGCCCAACACACCAGAAAAAATGACATTTAGGCTGATTCAGCTGTGAAGGGATTTGAGAAAAAAAAAACTCCTGACCGCATTTGGATTGCAAGAATAGAAAGCAAAAAAAAACAAGCTAGCCGGTGAGGTTTGGGAGCTAAGGGAAGGCAGCAAGGATAGCATATGCAGAGGCCTTCCGGTTGATACAGTGTGACATGCCTTAGAAACACCATTGTGACCGGAATCCAGGGCAAGAGGGAGGTGAGTAGAAAGATATGACAGCAATCAGTCATGTGTTACCTCGCTTAGGACGGTGTAAGCTTAGAGAAGGTGTATCTTGCCTGTACTTGAAGGCAGTATGGATTAGGTGGCCAGTAGTGAGTGCTCCAGAACTAGAGTACCTGGAATCAAATTCTAACTCCTATGCTTCTTAGCTAGTTGATTATGTAACCTAATCTTTCTGTGCCTTGGTATTGTTCATAGGGTTACTGTACAGATCAAGTGAATGAACATACTGCAGAGTGTGCATGGTAGTACTGGGCATGTAACAAGCACTATTGAGTCTCAGTGCAATACAGAGTGTTTAAATGTTACTTGGTGCTGCTTTATGATCTGAAAAGATGAGTTTTATACGCTGGATAGAAAACGAATTGAAGAGGTGAAAGGGGAGAAGCTCAGCTCAGTTGAAAGACTGGTGCAGAAATAGTGGAGTTGAATAAAGGGCAGGTTGTATTAATTTTAAAGATGGAATCAAAGCAGTTTTCTACTGGACTAAGAACTGTAGGACAAGATAAAAATAGTATTGGGAGTTAGAATTGCTGCTTCTTCCACTGACGAACTGTGTAATTTTGGGCAACCATTTAAGTCTTTTAAGGGTTCAGTTTTTGTCTTAGCTAGATTTGTATTCTTTGGAGATGAGAAGGGCAAAGGATGGTGAGAAAGAGATTTAGTTTAAGAAATTGCGTTCCATCACTAACCAAAGAGCTGGACCTAGGCCTCCCTGCACGTATGTAGCAGATGTGCAGCTTGGTCTTCATGTGGATCCTGAACAACTAGAAAGGGGGCTATCTCAAAAGCTGTTGCCTGTACATGAGATATGTTCTTCTAGCTGGGCTGCCTTGTCTGTCCTCAGTGGGAGATGAAGCACCTAGCCTTACAGAGACTTGATGTGCCAGGATAGGAGGATACCCCACCTGCTCAGAGGAGAAGGGAATGGGGGAGGGGGAAGGATTGTGGGAGGGAGACTAGGAGGAGGGATGAGGGGAGGATTGTGAGATAGGTGACTGGGAGGGGGTCGGGATATAAAGTGAATAAACAAAAAAAAATTAATTAAAAAAGAAATTGGTTCACATAATCATGGGCATTGAAGTCTCACATATGCAAGGTAACCAGGCTGAAGAGTTAATAATCCAGAAAAACACTGTCAGTAAAATATTTGGAATACGGTTTAATCAATTATTTCAGGGCCACTGTTCTAAATAGTAAAAGAAGTTGGAGCAGAGGTGTTTGATCTCTGCTTTTCCAATATGGAGCTGAATAAATTTCTTTCTTGCCTTTCCACTATCACTATACCAGTTGATCTCTGTTGTTTGAAATCTCCTTCACAGTCAGGCCTGTAGTACACGACTTTTATAATGACCATTTGAGTGTTTTTGAGATGTATGCTTGGTGTGTGTGTGTGTGTGTGTGTGTGTGTGTGCCCGTGCATACATGTGCGCACACATGTATATGAATACATGCATCTAGAGGCAATTAGGTGTGGCAGAGTGACTTTTGAATGCAGAGCAGACATTTTGTATATGTTTGTAGAATGGATGAGTAAGATGATAAAAGGGGCAAACCCCAGGTAACGTGTAGTTTCCAAGCCTGGAATTGGCCCAATGCAAAGCAAAGGGGTTTGCAGGGATTTTTTTTTTTTTTTTTTTTTTTTTTTTTTGCAGAGGAAATGCTACTGAACCAGATATGCAGTGAGGTGAAAGCACTAGGCTAAGACAGGACGTTTCAGAAATTCTTCCTTGGAAAGTTTATCCATATGCAAAATGAGGTGTTTCTCTGCCTAATACCACACCTGTCCAAAATGTAAAAAATTATCTACTTATATATTCAGTAATATTTATTGAGCATCTGCTATGTAGCAGGCACTATTCTTAAGGTACTAGACAGTGAATAAAACAGACAAAACTTTAAAAAGTAAAAAATAAAACAAATTTAAAATTATGTGAGTTCTAAGAACTAAGGAGTAAAAAACTAGAACAGGGCAAAATGATAAAAAAGTTTGTGTGTGGGTAGTTACATTTTTAGGTTCCTATTTCTTGCTACACTTCCCTCACAAGATCGCCACAAATCTGGTTCACAATAAAAGGTCATAGTTTCTGGGATGATGCAAAATTCTTTTGAAAATATTTTATCATTTATCTATTCATTTTTTTTTCTATGTGCGTGTGTGTATATGTGCGTGCTTATGCCATGACACCTGGGTGGTGATCAGAAGCCAACTTGCAGAAGTCAGTTTTCTTCTTTCACCATTGTATCCAGGGGATCAAAGTCCGTCAGTCTTCGCATCAAGTACACTTATGTACTGAGGGATTTTGCAGGCACACCATTGTTCTATTTAAATATAAGGTGCAGCTAATTATTCTTGGGGAATAGTTTTCTTTAGGCCTCTACTTGTTGTCCCCTTTCTTGCTATAGAAATCACCATGTTAGTTACTTTTGTGACAGGAAAAACTTAAGGAGGGAGGGTTGCTTTGGGCTCAGGGTTTTAGAGGGCACATTCCTCTAGCTCTAATAATTCCGGAATCTTGATGCATGATATCATGGTATCAAGAATATGAGTCAGAGGAGGATGCTTATCTCATAGCTGACAAAAAGCAGAACTAAAAAAGTGTAGGGGTGAATAACCTTCAAAAGCATGCCCCTAGCTAGGTCCCACCTCCTGGAGATCCAATCAGCTCCCAAAATAGTGCTACCAGCTGGAGACCAAGCATTCAGCATGATGAGCTTGTTGGGAACATTTTATATTGAAACCATAACAAGCACCAGTTTTTGCCTGGAGGATGGAAACTTTGGTTCTATGTTTGACCCTGATACTGCAGTTCTTTTCTAATCCCAAATGTATAGAGTTGTATGGATTCCGGAGCACGTTTCCTAGAACTGTCTGTTCTGGCTCTTAATCTGTTGTTCTTTCCAATTCCATAAAGCAGTGGGTAGGAGTAGCAGTAAGTCACATTCCTACTCCTTATAAAATGAGAATGACTCCTCAGGCTACTGTGAGGTACAAAGCAAAAATATATGTGCAAGGGCCTTATATGTGAAACTGTAAAAGCTGGTTGCTAGGATCTAGAGAATTGATGATTCTAATTAAGTGACTTCTTTTCCTCTTCTGAATCAGGTGCATGAGAGCCTCTTTTACTTGTGTCATTTCCTTTTCTGTTTTTTTTTTTTTTTTTTGGTTTTTTTTTTGTTTTTTGTTTGTTTGTAACCAGCAAAAGGAAGCTAGGGTAGTATTGAGCCTAAGCACCTCCTAGAAATAGGAGTAGTTTCAAGAAAACACTTTGTATCATCTGTCAGTGGGATGGCAGCCGCTGTTGTGAAGTCATTGTTGACTGCTTTTGGGAGACAAGAACTTACACTCACTTTCTGATGGGTGTCCAGTTGCCTGTCATTTGTTCATTAGTGGTAACCTCATTCTGAAAGCTGGAGGTGGGAGTGGAGAACCTTGAGCAACTGGAATCTTCATTTAGCACAAAGCCCTGTTCTTGTGCTCACATCCTAACTGAATATATTTCATTCTGTAGAGCATGTTTAAATCCATTGTGTCATTATCTCTTTGGCAGGTATTATTTGGGTCTTCTATTTATAGAAGAAAATTGAAGCTCAGAGAATATATTATTTGCCTGAAGTTAAGGGCAAAGATTGTATTCAGATCCTTAAATAGTATTATTTACTAGGATTTGCGACAGTTTTATATGACAGAAATTTCTTTTAAATGTTTCACTTCACATGTATACTACCATCACTAAACCCTGACAAACAACCACAGTAATGTCCCTGATTTGCAGATGAGACTTAAAAGTAGCTATGGTGCTTGCTTAGAATGAAGCACAGAAAGAATACTAAGATATTACACAATTCAATTCTAATTAAAAGATGAACAGAATATGAACCAAGGATACTAAGTAGCTTGCTTAAAGGCCATATAATTAGCTACAAATAGAGGTAAGGTTGACTCTCAGATGATTGACTCCATGATGAGGTCAGTGCTGGGTTTTTATCCACTAAGCTATCCATCTTACATTTTGAGACAAACTCTCTCACTGAGCGTGGAGTTGCCCTGTTCATGAATACTAGTTGGCAAACAAGCTTCATGAGTCCTTCTAACTCTGCCTCCCCAGTGATAGGTTTTCAGATACACACTTACCACTTATATCTACTGAACTCTGGTCCTTACTCCTTGATATAAGCACTTTACCAACTGATATGTCCTTAGCCATAAAGTTTGTATTCTTAACCATTAATATATACCACTTGTAAGTCTAGGGTTTTTTCTAGTCTGGCTAAGTGAATCATTGAGCTAGAGAAACAGACAGAGGGCTAAGGAGAGGCATGAGGGGGCTACTCAGCCAATTTAACATTTTTTCTTATTTAACTTTTGAATAAATAATATTTACAGGGCCAAACAAAATCAATCTATAAAAATGAGTAAGTTGGTATTGTTTCTTCACCTACTATAGTGTAGGTCACTAGCGTTATAACTTTTTATGTATCTCTCTAGAATTTTGAAATGTAGATATAAATAGAGTAAATATATATATA
>JADRCD010052599.1:0-17412 GCA_019843815.1 Montemys delectorum | reverse complement strand
GGGCTGAGCCTGTGTTTGACTAGCAGCCAGCCCCCTGCCCAGGCCCCACATCATCGGCAGGCAGCAAGGAGGGGGGAGTGGAAAGCAGCTGGGTGGCCCCTCCCAGGCTGCTGTCTGCTTTCTTTTGCCCCCTTGGCAAGAGGGGAAGAGGAAAAAAGAATAATTAATCCCAAACGTTTTGGTAACTTTTTCCTGGAACACGAAGACACAAGGCGGGAGGTTCTGGTCCTGGGAATGATGGGCAGGACTGTCTGTGGACCCTTGCCTTCTGTCCCCACTACAGTCTGTCCTGTGATGGTGTTCAGCAGATGGTCATTAGTCTTTTGACAGCCTTCTCCCAACCTCACTTAGCCTGTCCCACTCTTTCTAGAATTAGATCCTTAACCCTGTGGCCTCTGGTCATTGTCATGGTGAAAGGTCTGTATGTACCAACACCCTAATCAGCTGTCCAAATCAGAGGTAAGATATTTTTTAGGGTTTTCTGAGGGAGCCTGCTCTCTCACACCTAGATTCTAGGTTTCTGTTGTGTTAGAACACTTGGTTGTGGGACTTTGTGATGGCAGCTCTAGGACACCACTGGTCTCTGCACTGCCTCTTTCCTGTCCCTTCATGTAGCTGTTGCCTCAACTAAAACTAGCTTTGGGTCTGCTCCACATGGGGTTCCTGAGTGCCAGGATAGGGTAGGCATGGATATGGCTGAAGGAGGAGGATCTTCAGGTTGAGGGGTGAGTTGTTGGGGGAAGCTTAGAAGTTGGCAAAGCTTAGAGGATTAGGTGGTGATAAGGTCCTGAAGACACATCTCAGACAGGACTCTGTTAAAGATTCTCTGGAGTTTCCTGATCCCATGCTGCCCTTTATACTTTCCTGCCCAACTCTCTGTGTTTCTGAGGCTGTTCTTTCTTTTCTAGTTTTCATATGCATGTCAGAGGAATGTTCCCCCACCATGGACACACATGAGAGATTGATCCATATCTGGGATGTCAGGTGGTCCTCCTGAAGCTAGTTGCTGTTGAGTCCCAGCACACTAAGGTATAGCTGTAATACAGTACTCATTATCATTTTTTGAGGAAGTTGGTGCCCAGCTCCTAGAACTAGGGGGTCACAAGTAAGGCCTACTGATTCATTTATGCCAAGGATCCTGGGAGCACGGGCTGGCTAGGCCATGGCTCTCCTGAGTTTCACAACTCATATCTTCAAAAAGCACTCCCAAATGGTGGTAGACATTTCAGGAGATGCCCTGGTCCAAACCCCTTGTATGCACTCTAGAAGCTGCTGTGTTGTAGGCTCTGCAGGAAGTTGTCATGCATTTAAACTCATGTAGGGAGGAGGGCAAGACTGGTAATATGGACAATCCAGGTTAAGCTGCTTCAGTTGCCTCTGATTCTAGGAGGAGGGTGGAGGAGGCAGGATGGAGGTCTATCTGCTACTGGACAGGGAACAAGCCTTCCTGGGCATGACTCTATGCCCATCCTAGCCAAGGAATCCTAGCCATCCTATTTGGCTCCACTGTGGCTTCTTATCTGTCATTGAATCTAGGCATGTTAAGGATATCTACTGCAAAGGTAGACTGCCCCAGTAGGCCCATGTATCCTAAATCATGGGATCCATCCATGCTGGGGGAGCTTCTTGCAGTGTCTTCTCTAGACCTGACCTCTAGCAGATGGATATTGTAGGCCAATGCTAAGCAATGGACAATGGGCCCTTTGGGCCATCTTAAGTCCCCACCTCCAGACCCAGGCCCAGGCCCCAGAATGTAGGCAAAGAGGCTTCATTGCACCTTAGAGGCATGTGCATGTAGGCCTCGGGTGTCTAGTTTGTTCTTGCTCAGATTTAGCCACTCCAGCTTGGACAGTCCCAGAAACATAGAAGTTGGAATCTTGGCAGTTTCATTCTCTCTATACACATAGGACAACTATTTCCCATGCACCATTTCCTGTCCTCTTATTTCTTTAAAGTAGCTAGTTCTTCTGATTGTCCAGAGCAGGCAATAACCATCTGGGCCAGTGTGCACAAGGCTGGCAGGGAGGCATGGCCTGCTCTGTGGTGCCTAGGTCTATTATCTCAGGCCTGGGCCCTTGTCTGCTTGCTGACCTCTTCTGTACATAGCCTGTGACTTCTGAGGTGCTCCTGCTAGTGTCTTAGCCTCTGCTCTGGTCTTTCTATTGGTGCCAGGCTTCTGGCTCAGATTGGTAGAAGGTCCTTATAAGAGGGGAAAGGCAGCCTTGGCTTAGTCACATGCAACAACAGCCCAACCTAAGGGGCAAAGGCTTTTCCAGTGACTGGGGCCATATCTGGTAGGAGGGTTTGTCATCTACCATTTATGCTTTTCTTGACAGAGCCATGGTCAGTTTGGACACTCATGAGTAGCCTTACCATACCCAGCAGACACCACATGGGGGTTATCAGCCCTGACTAGTCTTTACCGTTGGAGGATCTTCTTGGGCTTCAGATCCCTTCTGGCTATCTGACCTCCTGCCTTTTTTTCCTCTGGCACTCCACTATGACCATTGCCCCTTCTTGGGCTCCTGGAACCCTGATGGCCTATAAAGGTTTCTGCTTCTCCACAGCTCCTCTGTCCTGATCCCTAGGACAAGCTCTTACCTGGGGGTTGAGGCTGCTGTGTGCCCATTCCATTGCTCAGACACTGTGTTTTCTCAGAGACTATTGGAGGTGACTTCTTCCTCAGGGCTGAGGCTGGCCTAGCAGGAGACTTCCAGATAGGGGCTTGGTGAACTTGCTCCTTAGATTGGACCATGTCCAGCTCTGCCACCAGTCTAGCTGCTCATCTTCAGGCCTGTTTGGGATGCCCAACTCTGCAAAATGTGCCAGTGTAGGCCAGAGTGGCTTGTAAGTCTAGTCCTCACCCACTGTAGGATATTGATGGCAGAGTGGTCATAATCCCCTTTTCTCCAGACCTTCCACTGCCATTCTTCCCTCTCCAGAGGAGAACCAGGGACCAAGAAAAGTACTGTTCTGTGCCATTGGCTATCTAGCCTGCCTCTGAGAGATGAAGCAGTGCTTCTACTAGAGGCTCTCCAAGTCCGTTGGAAAAAGATGCAGGCTGGCTCCCAGGTCACAAGGAGAGTTTTGCTTGTCTCTGGTTGATGAGGTCAGCCTACTCAGATCTTGGGCCAAAGCTTTCCTCAGTCCCTCTTCTCCAGTACCTTCCAAGGGCAGAGGGTGAGGACATTGCCTCAGCATCTCCTTCTTCTCCCACCCAGTGTCAAGCAGGAGTCTAATGTTTTTGAGGAGATAAAAGCATTACTGTCAGAGGCAGGCGGATATCTGAGTTCCAGGCCAGCCTGGTCTACACAGTGAGTTCCAGGACAGCCAGGGCTACACAGAGAAACCCTGTCTCGGGGGGTAAAAAAAAAGCATTACTGTCACCTGGCATGCTTCACTTTAGTGCCTGGGGTGCTTAAACTTGAAGGCTATCTTAAAGGGCTGTCAGCCATCTTAATGAAAGGGTGATAATTCTTGGGAATTTCCATGTCCTTGAAGCCCAGTGGCTCAGAGGACTATCATTACTCTGTATTCAGGGAATAGGATAAGGACCTAGATCCACACAACTTGTTCCTCCTGCCTTCATAGGCATAGGATAGGGACACCAATCACAACATTAAGCATAAAACACCTATAGTTCTTGTCTTGGGGCCCTTGAACACAGATCTGCCTGCCAACCCACTCCTACATTTCCAGCCTTCCAAAATTCTCCTGTCCCAGAAGGCTTTGAGTTAGCTACATTAACTCCCTACCAGCTAACTGAGACCCATTCTGGATGCCTCAGGTGGGCAGCCTCCAGTAACTGCCTTTCTGCCCATCTACTCTAACCCAAGGACACTCCAGTGGTAGAGCAAAGTGCTCTTCTTCCTTCCAGTGACAGCTACTCACTGTTGAAGGACCTGGACCACCTGGGTGGTGGCTGTAGGATGGGCAAAGCTGCTGGGGCTAGTGGGGCCAAAACAGGTTCTCTCATTCAGCTCCTGCCTGGCCAGGGCCCCTGCAGAGCAGCACCCAACCCAAAGAGCCAGGATGGAAACATCACACCCTTTATGGTCCCCATGCGCAGGCCATATTGGTCAGCAGAGAGCATGAAGAGCTAGGAGAGGTGGAATGGTGGCCACAACTGGATGTGACATGTGGACCACAGTGATTGTAAGACAGCCTGAGACAATCCTAGTAGAGCTACTAGCTCTAACTTTGTTTCTGAAAGCCACCTCTGCCCACTCTGTCTCTCCTTCCCTTCTCACGATCACTTTTCTACCAAACCAATGAGTCTCTTGTGCCCAGCTCATTACAATGTCCACTGCTTCCACCTAAAGAGAAAGACAGGGAATCTTTCCTGAATCCAAGAGCATGTGCTTTTTCTGTAAGGCCCATATTGACTCTCCATTGGCCCAGGCCCAGTACCTCCATGAATAGGGCATCTGTTTCCATACACTGTGGGCCTATAAAGCCCATTACAGGGCAGGATACCCATGACAGGCTGCCAGGTCCCACCTCCATGGCAGGGAAAGGAGAGGGGAGGGAGCCTTCTGGATCCCCAGGAGATGGGACAGGTGCCAGGGCTGTCTGGGGCAGTGAAGATTCTGGTGTCCACAAAACCTGTTCATCCCCTGGCTTTCTTATGTAGTAGGGAAGACTCCCATTCTACAGATAGCAGAGACTTTGGGTTGCCTGGACGCTGTCCTTCCTGTGGATAGGGCTGGCTCTCAATGCTTCTGCCATTTCCCTTTCTTCCAGGCTTCGACTTTTTCCTCTGTGAAATGGGGGATAACATGTCCCTGTATTCCTCATCCGAATCTGTATGCAGAAGGGTGCATCCATCTCACAAGACTCTCAGACTTCTTTATCAAGAGCCCCAGGCCACATATGCTCCTGTACTTCCCAAACACCAGGTGAATCTGAGGGGCCCCTGTGGGTTAGGATAATGCCAGGTAGAAAGGATGTTGGGCTTGAATGAAGGTGTTGCGGGGTAGAGGCAAAGGAGTGGAGACTAGAGAAAAAGGGAGAGTTGTCTACATGGGTCCCTTAAACTGCTCTGAGGGAGTGTCAGAAATCTATGTTCCACACTTGGCCTGGACATCAGCCACTGGGCGTCCTCACAGCCCCAGCTCTAAACCTAGTTTTGGGGGATGAGAGGGCAGGCAGCTGGGGCTGGCAAGCAGCACAGCTTGCCACAGGGCTCAGTTGTTTGGGGCCAGCATTGAGGAAGCTTTTCCTACAGTTCTGTCCAGTGTTGACTTATGTTTGGAAGTGATCTGAAAAAAAATGAGTTAATTGTGGGCAAGACTTGGATGGGGGTGGGGGAGAAAGAGAAGTAGTTTGGGGGCGCAAAGAAGGGCTACAGCCTCAGCTCTATCTGCAAGTTTGAGCCTCTGTCCTAGGCCAAAGGGCAGTGTGTAAGGCCCTAGGAGAGGGTCAGGGACAGAGGTTGAGGTTAGAAGGAGTCCCTGGCAAGTAGATTTTCACTGGATTAAACATTTCCCTGCTTGAGTCTAGTGAAACAGCTGTACTAGGGTTGGTGAGAGAGGAACCTGGAAATCACTGTCCTAAAGGAGGAGTCTCCCCTCTGAACCATACAAAGTCCACTCACAGCCCTTTCCCCGACGCCTTTCCCCACTCCTGCCATGCAGGGTTCTTGTTTATGACCTGAACATTGGGACACCACACAAATCAGACACCGGGCCAGGGATGAGGTCAACATATGACAGAGAATAGCCGGGACCCAGTCTTCTGTCTGGGAGGCCATTGCTGAGGCTGGGAGAAGGGACTCCTCAGGCCTGAGAGGCCTGAAGAGTGCAGTCTTCCTTTATTCTGGAAGGCCAGAGAGAGGGAAAACCCCTCCACCACCACCATTTTACAGAGAAAGTGTGGGAGACTCGCTCAACTTTCCTGATCTAGGCATCACAGAGGTTGGCTTAGAATCCAGGTCCCTGGAGATGCTCTTGGCTCTGCCCCTCCCCCCTGACTGAGATGGATTCTGGAATCCTGGCCCCCTACCCATTTCCCCTGTTCTTGAAGCTCCCCAGGCTCTGACTAAACATCCTGTCATCTGGTTCCCATTAGCTGGGCTGGGGGTTGGGAGAAGCCTACTCCCAGGTTTCTCTGGCACAGCCAGTCTGGGAGAGGGAGAGACATTCCCTCTTCCCCACCTAGGCAGGAAGCACAAACAAGGTCTGAGGTGCTCCTGGTTCCCCAGCTGCTATGGATACCTGGGCTGGATGCTGTTCTCTTAGTTTGGAAGTACAATGACCAACCCAGGTGGGCACTAGGGGAATGATACTTCTGCAAGCTACTCTGTCCATCCAGAGTGCCCAGACATCTCTGGAACCTTGGTGGTCCTTGAGGGTCCCCATAAAGCAGAACCAGATTGTGGAGAGGAGCTCAGCAGCATCAACAGTTCCCATAAATTTTGGGTTTTGTACTCCCCTCTCCTCAAGAGCTCATTTGCACACTCAGACTGAGCCAGCCAGGGCCCCAGGCCAGCACAGTTTCTAAGCCCATGTCTGGAGAGGAGGGTGGGAGGGACACTGGGATTTTCCAGGAACTAGAATGAAGCCTGAGACTTGCTGTAAAGGGCTTCAGACTTAATGCTCTGCTATGACCTGACTGGTCCTGTGATTTCAGGAGCAAACGTCCCTGCTCAGTGCCTCATTCTTTCAATATGGCAAACAAACACTCTTAGAAAGCTATAGCTATGGATGGCAGACAGGGAGAAGAATCTGCTCTATACAATCACCATAGCCTCTAGCTGCAAAATTCCAGAATTCCAAGGGTCTCCTGCCAACTTTATTTTTCTTCTCACATGGCCCTCTCCCTGTATGCAGGGCTTTTTGTCCCTCAAGTCTTCTCAAAGCTGTATGACCTTAGGACTCTTGTTTCATCAGGTGAGGAGTAGAGAACAGTTTTTTTTTCCTCACCACACACCCCTGAGCCACTGCAAATGCAGGCACAGATATCCCATCAGAAACAAAGAGACTGAATATTGCAGTTATAGGAAGCAGCAGTTGTTGACAGATGATCTGACAAAGGCCTTGAGAAATTGACTTGGGCAGAGATATTAATGAAAATGAGATATCCATGTAAAAGGCACTCTAGTAAAGAGCCTTTCAAAAAGTGGGGCTGGCCAGTGCACAGGCCCCGAGTTGGGGGAGTTTGTCTTAAATTCAGAAACAGGTGGGATAGTGAAGTAGGTTGAGGGAGGGACTAAGACTGGAAAAGGACAGGAGAGTCTGTTTGAGGAAGGTGTCAAAGGTGATCAGGAAAAATTACCTTTGTCCTCAAAGAAAACAGAGCCACCGTGGGCATCTTAGCAAAAGAATTGCACAATTCAACTTGTAAATGTAGTCCTTGGCAGCCAGCTGAAACATAGACTCTCTGGAGTCACAAAGACAGAAGTGGGAACAGGTGTGAAGGTGACTGAGCTGTCTATGGGAGAAGTTGATCTTAGCTTGCCATGGGTGAAATGAGTATCAACTTCATATCTTTGTAAGCTCAGGAGCGAGACTGTAAGGGGGTTTAGCAAACATCCAAGCTGGTATCAGGAAGTATCTCAGGAGAGATGCATTGATAGTGTTGCTGCTCTGTCATTCTATACAGGGAATTCTGGCATTTGTCCAGTGCATGGAGTCTCTCCTGTATACCCTCACTCCTTCCAGGGTGTGGGGCAGAACAATGGTTTGGTGTGTGTATGTGTGTGCTCTCGTGTGTGTGTGTGTGTGTGTGTGTGTGTGTGTGTGCCCGTCTGTGTGTGCGTGCAAATAAATGTGCACAAGTATACAAACATACTGAGTCTGCATATACACGCGTGGGCAGGTCTCAGGACACAAGTAGGCAGCTATTGTATGCCAGTAAAGATACAGGAGCCTTTCCCACTTAAAGCTTCCAGAAGAGAAAAGTAAAACTTTCCATGCTTTCCTCCTGCTGCCAGCGACCCTTCCCTAGAGGAAACTCAACTTATTTTAATGCCATTGAAACCTCAGAGGATCTGCTCCCAATTAAAGAAGTACTCTTGCAGAGGCTTTTGTGAGCACTGTAGAGAGAAGACCATTCACATTCACACTTATACCATCCTGTAGGCTGCCTTGCCTGAGATGAGACTGAGAGATGAAGAGGGAGGGAACAGAACCATTGTGGGGAAGATAGCTGGAGAGAGAATGGAGGGTACAAGGCATTGACAGGCAGGGTCCAAGGCCTTCTCTGGCTGGAGTGTGGATGTCCTTGGGGAGGGTGCCAGTGGAAGGAGCGCTAGAGAGAGCACCATGCAGCAAGGAGGACTTTTCTATTCTCCTTACCAGCCTGAAATTCCAGTTGATTCCTGCCAAAAATGTGGGCTCCATTTGACTCTCCATGAAAGCTGTCTCACCCCACCAGGTGGGCCTCAAGCATGAGACAGAGGCTGGATAGAAACTGGGGCTTGGCTTGGGGAAAAGAAGGATTTATGGTAAGAATGCAAAGTCGAGCACCCCCTCCCTGGCGGCCCTCTGAGTGGGCACGTTTGTGTTCCAGTCCTGGCGCCCGAGACTCTAGCTCCAGACGCATGTGACTCAGCCCTGCTGGCCTTGCCAAGAAGTCTAGACCCAAGAGTCTCCCTATGAAGGGGGTGATCCTGCTGCTGTTTCCTCACGGCCTTGGCTGAGCCCTGAGCATATGCAGCTGTACACTTCATTCCCTGTTTTGTCCATTTACAGGCACAGCAATGGTGAGGGTTACTTGGAGGTGTGTAATTGAGCACAACAGTTCACAGGGGGTCCAGACCCCGCCCTAAATTGTTAGGCCTGGGGAAAGAGAAAACACAGGCTACTCCTACTATCAGCTCATGAGCACCTGGGCAAATGCTGGGCCCACCCTGGAGACTGGGCTGGGATCTCATTGGAGTCCCAAATTGGGCTATCTATCCTCAGCCAGTCCTCATTTGCTGGGGATTCATTTACTTCCCTGAAACAAGCACATGGACTCTACTTTCTCTCTAGCTCTCTTGCTCTTGCTCTCTTGCTTTCTTGCTTGCTCACTCTCTTTCACTCTGAGACAGGATCTCCCTATGTAGCCCAGGTTTCTCTGCCTTGAAACACACTCTGTAAAACAGGCTGACCTGGAACTCATAGCGATCTGCTTGCCTCTGCCTCCCACGTTCTGAAATTAAAGGCACATGCCACCCAGCTTGCTGTTTCTTTGAGTCTGAATTTGGTGTTCATGGTCCTTCTTGGAGACCTTCAGGGGTAGAATATCTGGGAATGGATGTTGCCTTGGTCCCTTGAAGGCTTCCTGGCCCTGAGATAGCCTAACAAGTCAGCACCTTTGTAGAGCAGCTCTGCCTTGGGAGGACCTATTTCTACTATTCCCTTCAGTCTCTTCTATTAGTAGTGTTACACTGAGAATCCCAGCTAAGGTTCCCATAGAAGCCTGGGTCTAATATTAGAAGCAACATGAGTACTTCAAGACATTTTACTATCCTGGTATCTTCCAGGGGGAGCTCTGAAGAAAGGATGCCTACTCCAGGAGCCAACTCCACAAGTGGAAGGGTCTCACATGTCTCCACAGCCTGTCAGCCCATCCCTGGCACTGTGGGGTTAGTGCCTGTCAACTGTTTTTCCTTTTCCAACCTATGTGTCAAGCACTAACATGTGGTATATGCCCTGCTGCAATACATTGCCAAGAATTTTTCTCAAGATCGTAGGGTGGTTCTTATTTCCTATATATCCTAGCTCTGTCCAAGGCCTTCCACCCTGCAGGCCTCAGGATCTTTTAGCCCCATCACAATGTGCTCTTGACGCTTCATCTCCATCCTATCTCCCTTATAGAATTCACATCCTCTTGGACAGGATTGTCTGTGGGAGTCTTTCTACTCCTCTCTACTCCATTGTAGGAACCCACACACTTCTCGAGCAAACACACCTTTCAAGACATGCAGCATCATTCCTCTACAGTCAGTTAATGTTTAGACAGGGCTTTCTTGGAGATATGCTTCCTTATGTTGAGCTTGAGTCTGTATTGAAGAGTCTGTGACTGAGCCTCCTCTTTCCTATTACTGAGCAGTCCTATGACTATCTACATTTCCACTCCAGTCTCCAGTGGAGGTGTTATGACTGAATAGGAAGGTAGGCTGCCTCCTGCTGCTGTGGCCTTGGTGCAGGAGGCTAGCCTCCATGGTTTCTGTGGATGGACTTTGCTTCTCCAGGCCCCACCTGGAGCTGTAGAGAAAGTTGCTGAGTTGGGGAAAGACATGCTCAGTGCTTTGGCTCCCTGGGACTGGGTGGAGAAGGAGGATTTTCTTCCAGAATACACAGGGGTTGGTTTCTTTTCCGTTCCTCAGGAGCAGATTCAGAAGCAGAGGCTACGGGAAGGGTGGAGGGAGGCAGCCACACTACAGTGGTTTCTCCCGCCAAATTCCCCAGTCCTAGGAAAGATCCACAGGAAAAACCCACAAGAATTTGAATGTCTGGGCTAGGGTCATGATTGAAATGAAATTTTCTACTTCTTCTTCTTCTTCTTCTTCTTCTTCTTCTTCTTCTTCTTCTTCTTCTTCTTCTAAGAAGAAAAAAAACCAGAAAATGGTAGGAAAAAGTAAAAATCGACCAAAAAAAGAAAAATGAAAAACAAGCAACCAAAAGCCCCTTCTTCCCCCATATTCCAGAAAAGGTCCAAGGCCAAAGCAACCTTGTGGAGGGTAGAAAGAACTGAGCCCCTGAGCCAAGTTGCTGGGCCTTCCTCTTCTCAGATTTTTCAGCTCAAATTGGGAGGCTCTGTCTTGTCCTCTGAAGAGCTTGATATTACAAGTTCTTACTAAGGAATTAGGCCCTAGCCCCTTAGCAGGGCTAGTTTAGGGGCCCTTTTCTGTTAACCCCAAGCTCTTGTCTGCTCCCTCCTTCCAGGATTCCACTGAGAGACCTCTCCAGTTAGAGGACTTCAGTTGCCTGCTAGCAACAGCTCTCCCTACCCTTGTGTGTGTGTGTGTGTGTGTGTGTGTGTGTGTGCATGCACATGAGCACATGCATGCACACACACATATATATGGGAGGAGTATGCGAGAGTATACAGGCCAAAGGTCATTGTTGGGTATCTTTTTCAGTTGTTCTCTACATTATTTTTAAATATTTATTTTTATGTGCATGTGTCTTTACTTGCATTTATGTCTATACATCATATGCATGCAGTGTTCAAGGAGTTTAGATGAGGGCTTTGGGTCTTCTGGAACAGGAGTTATAGCTGGTTGTGACCTACCAAGTGGGTGCTGGGAACTAAACCTGGGTCCTCTACAAGAGCAAGCAAGTGCTCTTAATGGCTAAGACATCTCTCCAGCCTCTCACTGAATCTGAAGCTTCTCAGTTGGGTAGAATCATCTCGGCACTGGGCTCACAGGTATGCTTCTAAATCTAACTTTAAAACAAACAAACAAACAAACAAACACATTTTTTTCTTCCCCCTTCCCTCCTTACCCCACCCCCCTCTCGAGCGGGGTCTCAAGTTGGCCTAGAATTCACTATGTAGTTGAGGTTGGCCTCAAATTTGTGATCCCAGCATATAAGTGCTGGGATTGCAGGCATGTGCTTCACAACTGGCCTTTTGATCTGTCTCCATGATCTCTCTTTGTGGAGGTGGCAGTGCAATGCACAGAGGGTATACACATTGAGTGCAATACATTGTTACTGGCTCTTGGCTCCTGAACAACAATCACCCTTCAATTGCTTCTTGCCTTATCCAATCAGCTGATCCAAGGGTTGGCATGATAGCATACTGGGGTTTTGGAATTCTAGGAAGGAGGGAGGCTGACTAATATTTCTTCAAATGTGTTGAGTTTGAGAAGCTTGAGATACAGAAGTGGACTGGGCAGGAATGGGACACAGGAGCATCCAAGAAAGCCAAAGGTAGGATCTCCGGAGATGTAGGGCCCCACCAGCATAATGATAACAATGAACATTTACCTGTCAGACTTCACCTTAGGAATTTCATAGAAATGATTGCTTCTTTTCTTCCTCATTTGTAAACCAATGAGATAGGTGCTGTCATTAGCCAACATTTATTTGAGGGCAAGGAAGCACAGAGAGGTTAGGTAACTGGCCCAAAGTTTTCTGGGCGTGGGAATGCACAGTGCATTGAAGGCTGGAGGATCACGAATTTGAAGCCAGTCTAGGCTACAAAGCCAAATCCTGGTTCAAAATTCCCCAAACAAAACAGACGACACAAAACAAAACAAAAGTTACACAGCCTGTGACTGGCAGAGCCAGATTTGAATTTATGAACTTTCCCTCTGATTTTGTGTGCAAAGGAGACAAGACAGAACTTTGGGCCAAGAAATGGTTTTAATTTTTCTACCAAAGCTTGTCTTCATTAGTCAGGATCCATCAACTACTGCCAAAGAGAACCCAAACAAGGTAGGAGCGCCTCCTCCTGGATGAGCCTGACTTCTGTGAGTCCCTCACTTGTGCTTCAAAAGGAGCTACTTGGCTTTTGCTTAAGTCCTACTCGCCCCGCCTCCTCCCCGCCACCCCCTCCAGCCCCGCCTTTAGCCCCGCCTCTGTCTATCCTCGCCCAACCTTCTTCTCTGCACTCTGCTCCCAAGGCGCGCGCAGGCTGTGACCAAGCCGCAGCCCAATGGGAAGGCTCGTTGGAAAAGAGGGTGGGCCTTTGTGACTCCGGTCCTGACGATTAGCTCCGCCCCTGCCTCGCTGGTTGGCGGACGGAGAGATCTAAGAAACTGGTGAGCTGTTAGCAGTGCGCAGCTGCCGGTAAACTTGGGGGCGTGAACCAGTTCAGAGCGCGAAACATGGCGGAGAAGGGTGGCGGTGGCGGGTCTGATGACAGCTACTACGAAGAAATGGGTGATGACTGCGTGGTCAAGGCAGCTGTAGAGGTGTTTGAGAAGCTGAAGGTACTGTGAGCCAGGGGAACTGCTCCATGTTAGGGAACCAGGCGGGGCCCTGTCCCAGCGCCTTTTGGAGCTTCCTGTGGACATTGACCGTACTCCAGGGGTCCACAGTGGCAGGCCCTGGCAAAACCTTGAGGGGCGACTTGCAGACTGTCTTAGGTCTTTGGGGTTCTCAGACATCTGCTCATGCTGTTCCAACAACATTGCAGGCAAGATTGAGGTTGGGAACTTGGAGCACATGCAAAAGTGGAGAACGCAGGCCCCAATCTCAAAGAACTGAAGGTGGGTGGAGTTGAGTTTGGGGGGACAGGTGGGCTGAACACCTTGCCATTTTGTTGGGTCAGAGACAGTGACTCCAGGTGGTTTTACGGTACATACAGCAGTGAGGAACATGACCCTATAAAGTTAGGGAGCTATCCCAGGCCCCTTGACCCCCTTGCTAACCTCCCTCCCATCTCCCCTTGCTACTGGCTTACTGATCACTTTCAGTCTCCCTCTACTGCCCCTCAGATTTAATCTTAGGCTTCCTAACCCGTTCTCAGGCATGTTCCTAGTTTTGTGGCCGTGGAACCCAGAGGGAACACACTTAAAAGTGGTGGGGCAGCAAGTCACAGGAGCAAATGTAGGGTGAAGATGAGGGACTTGAACTTTGACAAGACCAGAAAGGGGCACAAACTGATAGAAGAGCTTAGCCACCCTACGGTAACAGGCTTCCTTCTGACTTGCCTTTTCCTTGCTTAGGGTGTGAACTGCCCCTTCCTCGACGGGCTGTATATTACAGAACCAAAGACAATTATGGAACTGCTGTGTAGGCCCACAAAGTACCGGTTGGACATACTGGAATGGATGTGTATACGGTAATGTTCTCTGTTCTTTCCTTTCTATGAAGTGTCCCCTGGGGGTGATGGGAATGTGTCCTTTTAGAGGGTCCCATAACCAAGCCAGCTCTAGGAAAGCTAACTGAGCCATCACCAAGATGGTGGGGAGGTGGCCCTGGCAGTACAAGATGGACTTTAATGAAAGCCCTTCTGCACCAGGCCACTTGGGCTTTTGATTGTGTTGAGGGATTTGATCAGGTTCTTGTCATTGAGCTGTGATTACTGTCAGCTTGGTCTGCACCTGATGATCAGAGAGGGACATTGCCTAGAAACCCAGTGACAGAAATGAGCCTTCTAGATCGGTTCCCTTCTTCTCCATCCCAACTTGCAAAGAACAAAGGTTTTTCTCAGTCTATCCTAAGGGCAGCGCAGGCTAGGTAGGCCTTTTCAGTGGAATGGAAGGTGTTGGAGGACTTTTTCCTTGTAGATGTCTGTGGAACTAGTTCTGTCCAGCTAGGAGCTCTCAAGGCCAAATGCTTACTTGAGAGCCTCATTGTTAAGCTTATCTGAAGGCCAGGGCTGCATAGCCAAATCACCAGAGTTTCTTTCACAATAGGGGCCTTCTAGTGTCTTAAAGCAGAGCTCAGCAAGACATTTTCTATAAAGGGACAGACTGTTCCAACTCAGTCTTGCCAACAACAGCATAGGCAGCATGTGCAGGAATAGATGGGTGGTGTAGTACTAAACCTTCTTTAAAAAATAAAATTGAGAGCCTATGCATGGGTTCATCTCTCTGTAAAAGTAACTTTTATTCACCTGATGTAATTGTCATCTCATGGGCTTACTGCCTCTGTCTGCTAACCTAGGCCTAGTACTAGAAGCTTCTAGCCTCCATACAATTGTATCTAGGCCTAAGATGTCTTCAGCCTCTGAGACTTATAAATAAGCTCACCCTTTCTTGTTTTTTTCTCAACTCTAGGTGGCTGAATCAACTCAGCTGTTCTGGTTCAAACTCCTCTCCAAGCTGACTGATCCAATCTGGCTTTTCTCTTTCAGCTGCTCCTGAACTGTTCTGCTTGGCCTCAAACTAATGTTGGCAATCTGTTCTAATCTTGTGGCTCCTTTTTATTCTCTGGCTCATTCTGTCTTCACCTGTGTCTAGCAACCTGCAACCTGTCTCTGTACAAATGTCCAGGAAAACTGCTTCCTCCTCCCCTCTGCTGCCCTTTCTTAAGTAGCTTCCCTTTCCACTCCTTGTGAGAGTTGGGCATATTCTATTCTGTCAATCTTTCTGATTCATCACTTTGTCTGCCACTGAATTAGACCTCACTTTCAAACATGGGTGCTTCCTTCTACAAACTAATTTATCTTTATTGTTTGGGATTAAAGGTGTGTGCTAAGTGCATGTCTATATTCCAGTCAGGGGGATTAAAAGTGTGTGCTAAGGCTAAGCTACACCACAACTAGAAACAGGGTTTTTTTTTTTTTTAAATAAATAACACAAACTCAGGATTCAAAGTGTGATCAAACTTTCCTTTAAACTGTGTATTGAATTGTGCTTTTTGAAAAGTATATAATGAAGCAGGACTCCATGGCACACACATATAATCCCAGCATAAAAGAGGCAGAGGCAGTTGGATTTCTGTGATTTCCAGTCTAGCTTGGTCTACATAGGGAGTTCCAGGACAGCCAGGGCTACGTAGTGAGACCTTATCTCCAAAATCAAAACCAAACCAAACAAATAAACAAACAAACAGGAAAAAGTGTAAAATGACCTTCTCTGAAAAGAGTGTAGCAATGGTAGGGGCAACCATTGCTCCTTCATTATACACTCACTGACCTCTGCTTTTGTGTGTTGATCTCAGGAAGTACCCAAGGAAAGCCAGTTTCTGCCACAGGCAGCTTTCATTCCAGGAGGCTAGTGTCTTCTAAAAGGCTAGGACATCTTGGCCAAAGAGGCTGCAGAGTTCCTTGGAAATCCTTATGATAAGGGCTGTCCAGGCTGAGAAGGAGTGAGTTGAAGTGATGACTTAGGTATGCCAGGGCTAAATGGAAAGCCAGTGTTCCAGCAGGTATATACGCAGGCCGAATAGTTAGGTGTCAAACTCCTCTGCAAATGACCTCACTCTTCCTTTCTTGTGCACCTATCACTTTTGTATGTGTGTGTGTGTGTGTGTGTGTGTGTGTGTGTGTGTGTGTGTGAGATGGGGGGGGGACTTTGAGTATTTCCATTTCTGATGGAAAATTTTCTCAAATATTTTCCCATAGTAATTGATGGTAAGAGTCACATGATATCAAATAAATTATTTTAAAGTGGCCTTTCACTGACATTTAGCAATCATACAAGTAATTCTCTGTTTAGAGAGTAGGTATGGAGGGGTGGTGAGGAATTAGGCACATGACTGACTTTGTTATTTTCCCACAGGGTCTGCCCCTCCTTGCAAGACAAGTTCAGCTCACTGAAAGGAAATGCAGCAGATCTGAAGATACAGGGTAGGTCTCTTTATGGGAATGTGGCATTTGCTGGTAAATTCTGGATAATCCTGAATCTAGAATCAGGGCCAAATAGTACATTGTTTTACCACAACACTGAGAAGTAGAGAGCATTGTTCTTTCTGGTGTCATCAGAGATTTCTCAGTGTGCATATTATGTTTATACGGCATTCCTAGGAGCCCCCTGATTGTTCTTTAATGTGGTTTGCCTTGTCACCATGTTAGTTTGATGGTTAGTTTTTTTTTTTTTTTTTTGTTTCAGTAGAAACTGACCTTAAGCTCGTGTGAATGTTATATAAAGATGAGCAAAAAAAATGCTATCTGTGTAAGTAGTTAGGTTTTCCTTCCTTATAGTATGGCCAAACATTGATAAAATTTAAAAATGCTAACTTTTCCAAAAGCCTGTGTATATTTTGACCACTGCAATGTGAGTGAGCTGGACTTAGGCCTGAACTATGCACAAATGGCGTTGCCAAATTAATTGTCTGGGGAGAGTTATTTTCTTGGATGTAGTAGGTTGTTAGTCTCAGAACAACCAGACCTTCATCCCATCATCCCTGTGTTTCCTGCTGTCACGGTTCCCTTCATAGGCTTGGAAGTCATATCTGAGTTCTCTGGTACACATGGGGAAAGCCCTGGCCTCTAGGTTGTCCTCGTTCATCCACAGTTTGGAGACTTCACTGGACTCAGCTCACTTCCCTCTTTGAAGACAAAGGCCTTTGCCTTGTTTACCTTCTCAGAATTTGTTGAGTACTTATTTGAATGGAAATAGGAGACATGAGGCTAGGGAATCGTTAGTTTTATTGACATGTGAGGCAGTGTTTGATGTGCTAGGGTACAGCAGTGAGCTGTGCCACCCTCATGGAACTTATATGTTAGATGATGGGAAGCATAGATGATGAAGGAAGGAGGCTGCAGGGTACCAGTTAAGGGAAGAGTGATACTTACAGAGGGTTGGAATGAAGGTGGTTTTATTGACAGAAGATGACAAGAAGGATGGAACTGAGCTCTGTTGAGAGTAATATCCATAGCAAGGGAACAGCCAATGCAAAAGGACTGAAGTGGGCTATGCTTGGCAGCTTTGAGGAAGAGTAAGGAACAGAGATGGTAGAGGTATGGGAAATCAGGAGGGGATAGGGATAGGTCCTGCCAGGCCTTTTAGGTCATGGAGGGTCATTAGCTTTTCTTCCAAAGAAGGCTTTGCTCTTTGTTGGCTTCATGAGGCTCCCTGGG